>JACEOJ010000081.1:174892-346640 GCA_013761285.1 Campoletis sonorensis
CAAAACAACGACAATAAACATAAATAGCACGATATTTATTCACGTGAGTTTTCATTCAATTTCTTCATCATTCTTATTATTATTATTTATGAATGAAAAATGATAAAAATAGACACGAAAATTTGTGAGGATCCCTCAAACTGTAACTTTTGCATAAAATGCTCCATATGCACTTGTTACTATGTACTTAACGATATGTAGGGGTCTGACATATATATGTCGGTGTGTTTGAAACTCTGGTATATTGCACGGTCTGTGCGATTGGTGGTACGTCGTTCCGCCGTTCTATGAATGGAGGCGGGTATATAAGTTTGGATGAGCGACGTGCAAGCAAGGACGACTAATTATAGATCGTTCTGGTGGGTATCTTTTACGTGTTCTCGCGGCCCACCAACTTTCGTCTACGTGTAAACGAGAAACTGTCTCCCCTCCTTATTATTCTCATTTCATTTAGTTTCATCTTCTCTCATCCGTTTGTTTATTTATCTCTCGTTCACGAATAATTATTTCCTCCCTCTCTCTCTCCACTTTTTCGTAGTCTGCTTTTTCCTGCCTCCCTCTTCTTCCAGGGAAACCCACGCAGCTACCCTGCCTCTATTTTCTTCACGTCTCTCGTCTAAAAATAAACACTATTTCGTTGCACAACGAGAAAATAGAAAACACTTTACTAAACGATAACATAAGTGGACTTTCTTACGTAGTACAGGATTCGTTCGATACAAATTCTCGTGTAACGTCATTAACGCGATTCAGAAATGATGAAAATAAAAAAAACAATTTAAAAAAGACCGATAATCATTCGTTCAACGTTCTCAATCCACTCGTTTACGAAAACAATGTTTTTCTGGCTGCGATGGTAAAAAAATCTTCACGATAATTCTACACGATTTTTTCATAATCAATATTCGTGCCAGGGTCCTGAAAATTATTTCAATGTATGAGAAAGCATTTTCGAACGTTCTCTACTCAAATGGATTTGAAATTCATTCAAAAAAATCAATAAGTTATACTTTTACATAATATTGAACGTCAAAGGGTGGAAACCCAAGAAAATATAGTTTTTTTGAAAATAATTTATATTTCATGAAAATAACAACAAAATTCATTCAAAAAAATCAATAAGTTATACTTTTACATAATATTGAACGTCGAACGAGTGAGGAAACCCAAAGAAATATTGTTTTTTTGTGATAATTAATATCTCATGAAAATAACAACAAAATTCCTCTCTTGTACCGCAGATTTTTTGCCACAAAATTTTGCGTTTTTCTTAGTGATAATAATAGTGATTTTCAAGGTTGTCTCTCGTTTCTAATATCCAAGTTATTTTTGTTTTTTATCATGAAAATATTTGATGGGTTAAAAATAACTGCAGTTCGGTACGCCAGTACTTTTTTGTGCTTTTTGCTTTGCCGCCTTATGCTCGTGGATAGAAAAGACCACCCAGGGAAAAAATAAAAAACTATGGAGAAGGTTCAATCACCGATATCTTTCGATAAACCTTTTTCGTTCATACTCGCAAGTCTCTCCATGACGACGGTGGAACTCTCTATACGGATTTTTTCGATATTCGATTTTATCTACGTCTTTTGTACACTTCCGCTTCTTCCTTTACAATGTGTGCGTGTATGATTTTCTATATATTGCGTATATGTTATCGTACCTCTATGCTTAGTCACCGAGTTATGTAGGCGTTGAACGATCATCGCGCGTTATTCGAAGAATCTCTTTTCCACGTGTAACGAAATCTCCCCTGTCTATGTACAGAGTGTCTCAAAAATGACCTGGAAAATATTTCTGCTACTAAAATCTCATGATTGTCGATGAACTATACAAATTTTCATATTTTTTTCTTCTTTTTGTTTTAAGGAGTTTCGGTACAAGTCATTACAATGTAATGGTTCAGCTTATCTTTAGGGAGAATCAGGGGGGACAATTCTATTGTTCTTAAGCAAAGCGCTAGCTTTACACAACAAAATTTCGTATAAAAATTACAAGATTACTGAAAAACTGATCGTTTTCATTGACAAAAAAATGAATAATTAATAAACGATGTAGAAGAAATATTTCATTTTCTCGTGGCATAATTGTAATGAAATTTTGAGTGGTTTGACAGCTTTTTATAACCTTTTTTACATTTTTTCGTATTGTTTCCTGCACATAACTGAAGCTCAGGGATTGTGTAGGCATGTCTCTGTGTTGAAAAGTGACTTTTCATTTGAGAATTTTGTGGAAACGGTGTAGACAATCGTTTGGAAACTTGGAAGACATATTCAGGATAATTCAAAGAACGTAGTGTAGAAATTTGAATAAAATGGTTACAATTCGTCACTTGTACCGAAACTCCTTAAATTTCATTGAATTTAGAGCTAGAAATATTTTCTCCAGTTTACTGAAACGAATGTTCAGTATTATTTCGGACCATAGCCGTTACTTCTGTGGGTCCTTCTGACCCAAACAACGTTGGGTGCTCAAAACTTTGGTAGTAATTCGTTTTTTTTCAAATCTACTTTAGTTCAATAAGAATAAAACAACGTTCCACTGTACAAATGCCACACGGGCTTTGGCCTGGGTCAAAATGACCCAGTGGATGTATCCCGAACTCTACAATTTTAACAATTTCTTGGCCATGCCACGAACCATGGACTTTGTGAATTTTTTCTTCGTTCCATTCGTTTCCAAACTTCAATCGTTCGCGCCATCAAAACCATATGAAAATTCTCTTTTTCTCGTTTCTCGTTGGAATTAATTTGCAGTTTCTATCTACGACGATGAACTTTTTTTAGAGCCACAATCTAAGTCAGCGAATAATGAAATATGGACAGTTTTTTATAATCAAGATATTGATCAATGTATTTTGAAAATTCGTGGTTTATTAATCTTACAAAATCATGTTGACTAATTCATTCGCTTAACGAAACGATTTTTTGCCTCGGAAGAATAAAATTATCGGTTTATACAAAAGTGTTCGTGAATTATTTAAAATGTAATAAACATAAATATCTTGAGGAAAAAAAAGTGACACACATTGACGTGTGAGTCTAAAGCAATATAAATATAAAAACTAATGAAAACGTTTGTTTTCCTCGCTACGTTATTACGAAAAAAGTTTGTTATTTTTTTTCTGTCACAATTGCGCTTTACGAATCGTCTGAGATATCCTCGTCTCAAAAGTACTTTTCGAGATGGGATGTCAGTTTGGAAGGGTCGACATCGGGTCCATGACGCTCAACTACTTTTCCCTCCTTGTCAACGATGAATTTCGTGAAATTCCATTTAATGAAATTGCCAAGAATGGAACCTTGCTCCTTTTTCAAATATTTCCACAACGGATGAGCGTTGTCACCGTTCACGTCGATCTTTTCGAAAAGATCAAACTTCACCTTTTGACGATCGGCGAAAGTGCAAATATCCTCCGCGGTTCCTGGCTCTTGTCCGTTGAATTGATTGCATGGAAAAGCCAAAATTCTCAATCCTGGAAAAAATTTCATTCATAAGACTTTGAATTTCATTTTTTTTACGCTCTACTCTTTGATTTATTTTTTTTTTTTCAAGATGGAATTACCATTCATGCAATAATAATAAAAAGACTTATTAAGTCATTCATTAGGTAAATACCAACGAATTTAGTTTGTTCACCGTTAGTGTTTTTTTTTTCGTTGAGTTATTTAAATTTATTTTATTGAAAAAGTTGTTTTACCCTTGGATTCTGCATATTTGTCAAAAAGCTCATTAAGTTCTTTGTAATTCGTGGCTGTCAGACCACATTTCGATGCCACATTAACGATCAAACAAACGTGGCCTTTGTATCTGAAATTCCACAAAAAGTTCGACTTATTTTAATGCTGGGTTTTGATTATTAAAAAAAAAAAAAAAAAAAATAAATAAAAAAAACAGATCAGTAAAAACGAACGAGTAGTAAACGTACTTTGACAAGGGTACGACATCGCCCTTTATCGAGGTCACTTCAAAGTCGTAAATCGACTTGGCCGATTTGTAATCTTGATTTCCGCTCATAACTGCCAAAAAAGAATGAGTGAATAAATGATTGATCACAGAAAAGTATGATGTGGTTCCTTGATCGTTTGTATTAATTTTTGGGAAGAGTTGAGAAAAGAAAAACATTCGAGAATCACTCTCGCTTTCAATCAAATTTTTTGGAATTTTCGTATTTTTATAAATTACATTTATTAATACAAGGAAGTGCATGGACTTGTTATTTATTTATAACAGAATGACTGCTATCGATAGTGATTTGAAAAAATCATCAGGAAACCCAAAGCTATACACGATCGAACAAAAAAGTAATTATTGAAAAGTTTTTATTTATTTCGATCAACGTGACCCAGAAATGATAAAACTGTTGAAACCAGAAAGATTAGATTTTTATAATCCAATATTTTGTTGAAAAATATATTTTTTTTCTGGAGATTAGATTAAGGAAATTTAATCTATCAAGTGGGAATATTTTTGTAAAGAAGTTCGCTACAGTAATAATTGTTTTGATTGATTGTATATCAAGGAACAAATGACTCGTGCAAGAAAGTAAAGATTTTCCTTTTGTGACAGGGAAAAAAATCGTTCAATTCGCATGCACAAAAATTCAGTAATTTTTTAATGCAGAAAACAGGTTTGGGTCATAATAAAATTCAAAGTCTAGACAAGCTGGTAAAATCATATTTTTTTTTTCTTTTGTGTACGTGCCTGCAAAATTACGAACAACGTGATGAAGCCCCCCCGGAATCAAATATCCTAATAAGCGCATTCTCGTTTTCTCTTTTTTTTTCTCTCAAAATAGAGAGTGCAATTTTTCGTAAATCCTGAAATGTATAGCATTTTATGTGAATTCATTTCGCAAGGGATTGTCTATTATCTTTTCCTGTTCATCGTTATGCAATGGGGCAATAGAACATTAAGAAAAAAATCAAGAAAATATAAGAAAATCCACTAATCGAGTCGTAACAATATTTTTATCATTTTACCTCAATCCTGCTTTGTAACATTTATCGTTTTCTTAAGATTTTGTTTACAGTTTGTAAAAATCTTCTGTAATGTCATATGCACGTGTGCAATAAAATTTAGAAGGTTTCACCAAGCGGAAGTTCAGATATTTATTGACAAAAATTACGATTTTCGGTAGTCGCTCATAAGAGCTCGTGTTAAAAGTGACATTTTCATCAACAAATATTTTGGCTTCTACATGTTGAGGGCTTCCAAAACTTTGCATAAATTTTTATGCAACATCAAAGAAGCTACATTTAGTTTTTCAAAAAAATCTAAAGAAAAAAATGTTCGCAATTTTTGTAATTATACAGCAAGTACATATTACCTTGGATGACCTTGAATTGGGAGTATGTTGTTCCTTAGTCAATTTACAAGAACTTTTCTTTATTAACTTATGCCCGCAAACCATTTCGATATGAATGTCACGATAGAACTACCTTAATAACAAAACAATCCAGGGGCTCGGAAAAAATCGAAATCGATATTAAATGATGAAATCAAATATTCTGATCGTAATTTTATAACATTCAGTTCGAAACACAAGAAAAAGAACTGGCGTGCATCGCGGACCTTGATCAACGTTTTACGACGTTTGTGGATAAAAATCAGTTTGTCTATGTTCGTCCTTATATGTACTTATTCAAAAAGCTGGATTAATTTACAAAAATAAAAAAGGTCATGTGAAGGCATATTCAACTATTGAAGTCCGTTCAGGAGGTTGGGAAGCATTGGTCGAGAGGGAAGGGGAAGAATGTCGAGAGCTGCGTAGTGTCCTCGCGGCTCAAGTTAGCAAGTGTAGCCATCTAACGGCGAGACTGTCAATCCGCAAGGTGCGCCAGTAAAATTTGTCTCACGGAAAAAAACGATATTTATGCCGCGGTATTATTAACAGAAAAAAAATGCGACTTGTGTCATGATTCGAAAACAGTTCGATCGTTCATTTTGTCCTCTTTACTGACGCGTACAAAATGAGATTGCATCAGAATATCCAGCCCCGGTTTTTTGCGAAAAAAAAACAATCCCACATTGTCCCGGCGAGGAAAAAGATTTAGAAGGGGTTAGACGACTTATCGATGGACGAATTGTCAATGTGTCTCCTTCAAACTTGTGACTTACCCAAAGATTCGATAAAACTTTCCACTCAAATATAAAAAGGTATGAAAAAAATCCTGAACAACAAGCTGAGTCAGTGAATTTGCGATATGAACAGCGCAGACGAGAGGCGGCGTATTCGTTCACATTCGGTGATTTGGCCGGTACTGAAGGAAGCAGATCTGACGAGTGGACTCAGTGGGCCACGCGAGTAGCAGGAGAAAAACATCGACGATAACTGCGCGTGCGCGTCCTCTCATTCTAGATGCCAATAGCTTAGGCTTTTTCTTTATAATATTTCACAAAATTACATGAGCAATCGTTACGCAGCACTTTTTACGTTATCCAGGATTCGCGGTCATAACAAAATCACTCAAGAATAGATGTTTTTTTTTTTCACATCTTCAAGTTTTACACGGCGATGTCTTTTCATAGCGTCCTTTTGACACGACGACGTAACTCCTTGTAGACCCCATCACTTCAAATCGCGGCAAGAATCAAAGTGTACACAAATTTTTTTAACGAGGTTCGACTCAATCCTAATACAAAATAACGGCAAAATGATCAAATCGAGTTTATCGAGCGCATGAGAAACAATCGAACCTCCTCAACGTCAGAATCTTCGATATCATCGCTTATTGGTTGTCAGGATACCACAATAATCTAACATCAACAAACTCGGTTATTGAGACAATATTTTTATTAAATACGTATTTTATCGCGAGAAAGTACATGGTCCCATTTAAGCATGTACGCGTGAAACATTACCTATGCTTACTAATTAACGAACTTTACATAAAGTTCCCTTTTGAAACGATAAAATTCATTTTTGTATACAAATTTTTCGTGAGTCCTTAACAATGTAATAAATGTACATTTTTTGAAAAAAAAAAAGAATTAAAAAAAAAATGATACGAATTTACATGTGCGTACAAAGAAAGAAAGAAAAAATAAACAAAAAAAAAGATTTTTTGGGTTTCCTACTTTACTAGGATTGAAAAAAATGCATAGGTAATTTTACAAGCATTAACAAGAAGCGCTAAAATGTGAATGAATCAGTGAATAATCAAGTGCATTAAAATTTGAGTGGTTTTTTTTTTTTTTTGTTCTTTCACAATTGCGCTTTAGGGATAATCTGAGATTTGCTCGTCTCAAAAGTACTTCTCGAGATGGGATTCCAGTTGGCTAGGATCGACATTCGGTCCATGACGCTCAACTACTTTTCCCTCTTTGTCAACAATGAATTTCGTGAAATTCCACTTGATGAAGTTGCCAAGAATTCCACCCTGTTCCTTTTTCAAATATTTCCATAATGGATGCGTGTTCTCTCCGTTCACGTCGATCTTTTCGAAAAGGTCGAATTTGACCTTTTGACGATCGGCGAAACTGCAAATATCTTCCGGGGTTCCTGGCTCTTGGCCGTTAAATTGATTGCATGGAAAAGCCAAAATTCTCAATCCTGGAAAACAATTCATTCATGAGACTTTGAATTTCACTGTCAAAATCGTTACTTCATTATTTATTTCAATTTTATTTATTACTTATTGAATTATTATTAAAATAATAATTAATCAACTTATTGATTTATTCAATCACTTCAAATACCAATTTAAGTTCTCCTTTTATCGTTTTTAATTCTTAATTTTTTTAAATCTATTTACTTTATAAAGTTTTTTTACCCTTGGATTCTGCATATTTGTCATAAAGCTCATTAAGCTCCTTGTAATTAGTGGCCGTAAGACCACATTTTGAAGCCACATTAACGATCACACAAACGTGATCTTTGTAACTGAAATTTTACAAAATATTCCATTGATTATGCTGTGGATCGAAAAAATAATAATATAAATAAGAAAAAAAAATCGTATTCGTGAATCCATGAAAGTACGAGTGACTTGTAAACGTACTTCGACAAAGGTACGACATCGCCTTTTATCGAGTTCACTTCAAAGTCGTAGACCGACTTGGCCGATTTGTAATCGTGATTTCCACTCATAACTGTCAAAAGAGCCAGATAATTAAACATTTATTACAGACAAAAATGGTTTAGGTTTGTTTGCTTGTTTTTATCAGTGATTGGGAAGTGTTAAGGAAAAAAAAACATTCGTGATTCTCGCTCGCTTTCGTTTTTCCAATCAGTTGTTTTAACGTTTTCGAATTAAAAAAAATCACATCCATAAACACAAGGAAGTGCATGCACTTGCTATGTATTCGGAACTTACTGACTTCAATCGATAACAAATAAATCATTAAAAAAAACAAGGCCATGAACGACGTAACAAAAGAATTATTAAAAAAAGCGTTTTTTTGTTTCGATCAATGTGACGATGTGAAAAAATGATAAAACTATAGGCGGAAAAAGAAAAAGAATAATAAAAAAAAATCTATCAGAAAAATCCAATATGAAACATGAAAATATTTGTATGAAATATGTCAGAGTTACTTTTTTCTTTGCACTAAATGGATATTAATGAACAAACGAGTCTTGTGAAAGAATAAAAAGACTTTTGTTCTGACAAGAAAGAAATTCGTTGAATTCGCATGCACAAAAATTCAGTGATGTCTTAATATCGAAAACACGTGGAACACAAAAACATTTGAACCTTTGACAAGTTGCTAAAATTATGATTTTTTTTCGTGGGTGTACGTGCCTGCGAAATTGCGAACAATGTGATGAAGCCCCCCCGGAATTAAATATCCTAAAATGCGCATTTTCGATTTTCTGTTTTTTGTTCTCTTGCAAATGGGCGTGCAATTTTTCGTAAATCCTGAAATGTATAGCATTTTATGTAAGTTCATTTTGCAAGTGATACTCTATTTTCATTTTTCGTTTACCGTGACGCAATGGGTCAGTGAAACATTAAAAAAGAAAACAAAAGAAATTCGTTATTCGCAAACGATCAGGGGATTCGAAAAAACTGTATTTGAATAAAATTAAACATTCCGAACGTAATTCCATAACATCATTTTGTCGAATAATAAGATAACGAACTGACTTTGTGAATGGAAATTTTTTCGTGTACCATGATCCACGTGTAAATGTGTTTGTGGCGGAACGAAAGTATTACATTTGTACAACATTTGCCCTTGAATGTGCTTATTCAAAAGGCTGGATTGAGTTGCAAAAAAAACAAAACAGGTAGTGTCGTAGCATTGAAGCTAAGTCTGTTGTCAGGAGGTCGAGAAACATTGGTCGGAGGGGGGTATGTTGAGAGTTGCGTAGTGTTTCGCGGCACGTTTACCGTTGGGGATCGAGTGAGAAAGTAGAGCCATCTGTTGGCGAGACTGTCAATCTACAAGATGCGCCATTGGGGCTCGTACTACGCGGAATAGAGAATCTCTAGCGTGAGGCAATATTTATGAAAAAAAATGCAAGTTGTATAAAGATCCGGAAAGAGTTCGAATCAGCCATTTTCTTGGGTTCATTGACACCTGCGGAATGAGATATGATCCGAATGTCTGGCCCGGTCTTTCAGTTAAAAACAAAACAGTCTCACAGTTCGCCGGCGAAGAAAAAGATTTAAAAAATGTCGAACGGTCATTGTATCTCATTAAAACTTGTGACTTACCCGAAGATTCGATAAAACTTTCCAATCAAATAAAAGATTATCGAAAAACAATGTCGCACGAGATGAGTCAGTGAATTTATGATAAAAAGAGCGCAGACGAGAGTCAGCGTAATCGTTCGCGTTCGGTGACTGGGCCGGTACTGAAGTGTGTGACAAGCAGGCAACCCGTGCCAGCGGAAGAAGAGTGTAGAGCACGCAACTGCGCGTTCTTGTATTCTAAATACCTATATACGTTGGACTTTTTTCTTTCCGACATTTCACAAATTTACTTGACCAATCGTTACGAAGCACTTTTTACGTTATTCATGGATTGCAGCAATGACAAACCGACTTGAAAATAGATTTTTTTTTAATATGTCGAGGTTCACATATATAGCGACGTACTTTTTATAGCGTTTGTGGCAGACGATGGGCTTTAGCTTTATGATGAAGCTCATCATTCCGAATGCCTCAAAAATCGAAATAAATCAAAATTTATGATTGAGGAATGAAAAAAACCCACGAAAACATAATATTGACGCCTTTTCAAAACAAAGCATACGAAGGCTCGACCTGTCGACCTTCCTTTCTTTTATAATCTATATTTTGATGCATATTACATTTTGCTATGTCCCCGTTCGCTAAGCAACGACACTTTTCATATTAAATATGTATTATATTTAATATCGATTGGTATATACTTTTGACACGTATCCAACCAACGTATGATATATTTATATAATTGTTCAATTGGCATACGTCAATGGGAAGTAGTGCACGATAAGTGCTTAAGCAAAACTAACTGTAATATGATAATAACGTTTTTTATTCACTGTAAAATTAAACCAACTTCGTTACTCCCTCTCAATTAACTGTTTAACTTTCTTTTTCCATACTGCGATCTATAACTATGTACGACGGTAGTATGAAGTCTTGAGAATCTTATTTACGTTGAAGTTTATTCAATTTGTCCAATTTACGAAGTTTGCAATTTTCCATCTGGAGCTTTACATCGTCAAATCATGAAATATTTTTTTTTCATTGATTATTTAAATCAGTATTTTTATTCTGCTAATCTTTTGTCAAATGATTCCTCGAATACGAATTTTTTCAGTACCAATAAATTTGTAATATTGACACGAATTGATTTTTATCGATATTAACAGACATCGT
This sequence comes from Campoletis sonorensis, assembly GCA_013761285.1. NCBI lineage: Eukaryota > Metazoa > Arthropoda > Insecta > Hymenoptera > Ichneumonidae > Campoletis > Campoletis sonorensis. The sequence goes on from JACEOJ010000081.1 coordinate 185,710, forward strand.
AGCGTTTTTTGAATCGTAAATAAATCATGGATCATAAATTCAGATTTTATTTCAATAATAACACGAAATTCGATGTTCTTATAAGTCGGACACGATGATTTATGGAATTTCATTCAGTGAACATTTTTTTAACATCAATCTCATTTGAGTTACATTGTCCAATTAATCCAATAATTTCTATCTGTGATAACGATTTTTAATCTCAAATATTTACGCGCAGCTTTGAGCGTTTTTTTTTTTTTTTTTTTTTTTTTTCAAATTTTCCGTCGATCAAATTTAAATAAATGGATTATTTTAATCGTTGTGAATTACTCGTTTCGGTTTATTTCGAATTTTAAGCAATCGCATCAGATTTCTGCATTAAAATATTGCATTGCTGCAAATTTGTTGTTGTCTCCTGCAGTTTATTAATAAATGTAATTATGAGATTCTCGACTCGTCAATGACGACCTGCACGAATGAAAAGCTATGAACAATGATCAGTAATAATCCTTGGAATTTCATTCTAACAACGTGACAAGACTCATCGTTCGTTAAGATCACAATTAACAGAAACATGCGAAACATTTTGTGACACCTGCTTCTGACTTCAACATTCGACATAATTGTCATTGAGGACGGAAGAGTTTTGTTGTATATTTTTCAAAACAGATTAACAATTATGAAATCGAATTTATTGAAAATTTATTTTGATGCTGATAAAAATGGAATATAAATTTTTGCTTAATATTCGTTCACGTATTCAGCTGATTCTCAATTTTCGAGTGCAGCTTATTTTCAATTTTTGAAACTTAGGCTCACGTTTAATTGCTAATGCCTTCATTAATAACAACTAATCTGTTCCTTTCTCTGTTTCAGTACCCTCGTTGCATGGAAAATATTTAGACACGAGCTTAATCAAGTGCATCCAATTAGCTCGGGACTGCAAGCAATGGCGTTGAAATCCACGATAGACCTCACCTGTAACGATTATATTTCTAACTTCGAATTCGACGTGTTTACGAGGTAAGAATTATAGAGATTTTAAATTCCGAATACATGTGCCATTTTCTATTTATTTTATCACCAATAACCTTTTCACAATAATTTTTCTTTTGTCGTCGATGCATTTCGTTGTATTCGATGTTTATGTTTTTATTTCATGAATTAATTCGTTTAATAAATGAATATAAAATAATTTAAATTGATATAAATTAATTCGTTTGATCAATTGATATTAAATAAACAAAATTAATAAATGAATATAAAATAAATTGAATTAATTTAAATTATCATATTATAATTAATATAATAATTAACATAGATTAATTTTTTTCTCAAGCGTTAATTGTTGTCATCATGGGTCTCTATGACCCAGGAAACTTTCCACGATCTCAAGTTTTGCATGAATCAGTATTTCTCGAAATATTATTTTTTAAACTGTACATTCCAATTAAATCGAATCTCAACATCGATTACCTACGTCACAATTATTGAACGTCCCATTATAAAAGTCTATGGTTGCAACCAAAAATAAAAATTGAGTCGAAATTAATAATAAAAATCTGGGTCATATGGACCCTTTGATAGTATTTTCACGATTCAATGTACACAAAATTCAATGAAATGAAATTAATCGAATTGTTATGAAATTTCAGGCTGTTCCAACCGTGGTCGACGTTACTTCGAAACTGGAAAATCCTCGCAGTGACGCATCCAGGTTACGTAGCTTTTCTCACGTACGACGAGGTCAAGGCACGTTTGCAAAAATACTGCATAACTATACCTGGAAGTTATGTATTTCGGTTGAGCTGCACGAGATTGGGACAGTGGGCGATTGGTTATGTTACGTCCGATGGTGATATACTCCAGACTATACCGCACAATAAGAGCCTTTGTCAGGCCCTTCTTGATGGTTATCGGGAAGGATTGTGAGTATTATCAAATAAATATTCAGTATTCACAAACTCAAATTTCGTCAAAAACTTCAAAAATTGTCATATTTTACGATAATAGACCACGATGCGGAAGTTTGCATCGTTGCAATGCTACAAATTATCTTTTTTTTTTTCTTTATAGTCCAGCCCGTAAATTGTATACAACGTTTGACTACGATGAATGAATCTTTTTTCGGGAACTAAAGACGAAAAATGTATTTATTTATTCATTTATTTGTTTGTTGACGGGCGAACCCATTTTTCATAATCGAAATAACAAAATGACGATATAAACATAAATTTGGAATGACAAAAATAAAAATAAAGATAAAAACAAAAGTATAACGTAATAATACAGGAAAAAAAAGAATCCGATTGCAAGAATTTACGATGAAAATTGTGTGAATGTCAAAAATTAAGATAATAAGCAATAAAAAATGATTTTTTTGTTGCCTTCCAACGATGCAGACCAGAGTGGACCACCTGTTACGATTTTTTAATCACTGAATTGATTACTCGATCACTGAATTATTAAAAATCATAAGAAATAGTTGGATTCTTGAATAGTGAATCCAAAATTCATGAAAACCCATTAAAAAACGTATTTTGAAATGATGCAGCTACCTGTATCCTGATGGACGAAACGTTAATCCAGACTTGACGTGGGCAGTTCAACCAACTCCTGAAGAACATATTAAAGTAACTGCGGAACAGTACGAATTGTACTGCGAGATGGGAAGCACCTTTCAATTGTGCAAAATATGCGCAGAGCACGACAAGGACGTGAGAATAGAACCTTGCGGTCATCTTCTTTGTACGCCGTGTCTCACGGCTTGGCAGGTAGCAGTGTTTACTTCGATTTCTTTTGAATCAACGATCATGCTCTATGTAAATCAGTGAAAAATGAAAAAATTGTGATAAACCTTTAAAGAGTTTCGGTACAAGTGACGAAATGTAACCATTTTATTCAAATTTCTACAGTACGTTCTTTGACTCATCCTCAATATGTCCTCCAAGCTTCAAAATGATTGTCTACACCGTTTCCACAAAATTCTCAAATGAAAAGTCACTTTTCAACATAGAGACATGCTTACGCTATCCCTGAACTTCAATTATGTGCAGGAAACAATACGAAAAAATGTAAAAAAGGTTATAAAAAGCTGTCAAGCCACTCAAAATTTCATTAAAATTATGCCACGAGAAAATGAAATATTTCTTCTACATCGTTTATTAATTATTCGTTTTTTTGTCAATGAAAACGATCAATTTTTCAGTAATTACGTAATTTTTATACGAAATTTTGTTGTGTGGAGTTAGCGCTTTGCTTGAGAACAATAGAATCCCCCCGGATAAAGATAAACCGAACCATTACATTGTACGACTTGTACCGAAACTCCTTAAAAAAACTGAGAACGAAAGTTGTCTCGCGTATCGATTAATTTGTCATGTCACATTTATAATCGGAAGATTAAATATTATATAAATGAAGGATAAAAGAAAAAGAACGAATGAAATTTGTGAATTATGTAATTGTACTTGATATTTTTCATTAACGAGAAATTAGACGCAAAGTGGAACAGGGTTGGTTAATGAGGCTTTCTCATGGACCAGGGCAAACGCGATGAAATAGAGCACAGTAATTCGTCACTCACTCGACCACTGTTGCGAATATAGAACACAGAAAATTGTATGTTCGAATATGAATATGAATCTGTATATATATCGATGCATAGAGGAGAGAAAGAGAGAGAGAGAGAGGGTGAAAAGGAGTCTCGGGAATAAGGCCAACAATTTTACGTCACTTGAACCACCTCGGTGGATCTAGGTTGCTTCTAGCGTCATTAAAGTTTGTACAAATAAAGGCACGAGTGTGCGCCTTTATCCCGAACCTCCTGATACTCAACATTTCTCTCTCTCGTTCCTCTGGTTCAAACATCCCGCGGTATTGTTCCAGCAAAATCACATAAACTTGACAGTTGGGATTGACGAAGCTGTCAGTTTTGTCAAACATATCAATTAAATAACTTTAGTAGGCTTTGAATGATTTCAATATTTCGAGAAACTAATCGCACTTTTTAAAACAACAATTTATAGGAATAAATTTATTCTTGAGACGAAAAATTTATATTCAACAGAATTAAATGAATTTTTATACTATAAAAATCCACCATAATTCGACTGGGACAGAAAAATATTTACGTTGAGAAAAAGTAATGAAAACCACCAGCGAACAAAGTGATAAAAAGAATAATTGCATCGCAAACGACACAAGTATTAGAAAATTCACATAATTATGAAATATTAACGTTGAAATGTCGTTTTTCAGGATTCGGAAGGGCAAGGCTGTCCGTTTTGTCGAGCAGAAATCAAGGGAACGGAACAGATAGTGGTTGATCCGTTTGATCCTCAAAGAACTCATCGGCCCGGTGCGCAATCGGCATCGGCGAGTAACGCTTCGACCCCTACGCGGGACCTTGACCCTGACACCGAGGTATCCGACTAGGAGTAGCATCTACTAGCCTCCTCCATTATTAAAAACAGAATCACGTGCCCTATGTATAGTGTACCTCATAGGTATATGTGCCTCATACGTTTTTTCCTATTTTTTTTTTTTTTTTTTTTTTTTTTTGTTAATTCTCGAAAACGCCTAATTGCAAATTTTTTCCACATTACTGTTTTTTTTTTTCGTTCTGCTATTATTATCACGGGCCGAAAGATCGTCATGTTCCTCAGCGTCGAATTCTGATTCCATATTCACACCACACTTGATTTTTTCAACGAAATGAACCGCGTAAAACCATTTTCTTTTCCTCCAAATTTACAGTCATCTTCATTCGTTCGATTGCCGATTATTCCAATCACGATTTTTCGTCTCTCGCGACTTTATCAATTTTTCTCACTTTTATATCAAAATCCACCCTTCAGTATGTTACGAGATTGTCGGACCCATAATGGAATAAGGTAGGTTTTGCTCTTGTGCATTCCAAGCTATTTCAGCATCGGCTTGTATGAGCTATCGTCCGCAATTGTTTTTTTTTTTTTTTTTTTCTTATTTTTTACTTTTTTTTTCTCACCTTAACGATTTACGAGTTGTCTCACGGGCTATCGCGCTCGATTATCATACAGGATCGCAACTCACTGTTTTAAGGACGAATCGACTTGTCGATCGTGGCAAAGGAAGTTCTTTTTTCCAAATTATCTCTGATTTTCGTAGAAATATACCAACTTTCCTGTCAAATCAATCGTTCGTAAAACTTTGGCGAAAGGTTTTCTCAAGAATGGATTTTGAGTGCTACAAATACTTTTGGCTTTTTGAACTCGTACTTCCAATCCCGATCGTAAAGTCATTTCGTTCTTAAGGATGCTTTACACACGACTGGCTACAGCCAAAAAATTTTTTTCGTTAATATTCTGGTACTTACCGATTCCACAGCAATCTTGACTCACTCAGTTATTTTTTTTTAATATTTCGTACGCTGATCGTCAATTATAACAACAATACCGCAAAGTTTTTGACTGATTTTTTGAACAATAAGCGTTTCTAATGTAGATTTTGACATAAAATGAAATTGATTGGCTCCTTTTGCTGAGTTGGCGTGATTTTTTTTCGTACAAGATCTTGCCCAAGACATTGAAGCAAATTTTGGATTCGCAATTGCTGAAAGAATGATAGAATTTCGTTAAATTTTTGTAGATTTATTGAATACCGGAATGTTGATAAAAATTGAAATTTTCTGGCTGCGAACCTGATGTGTAAATGATCATCGCATACTTTTCCCTTACTTTTGTTTAATGTTTACATTTTGTTCGTTTCTATGATGCACCGAGTAGCCCGACAAGTGGAAAAAATTTAGAAATGATTATTATTTCGTTGCGGGAAAGCGAGAGAAAGAGAAAGAGAGAGAGAGAGATTAATTTTGGATTGTAACGAATTCCGAAATTTAGATCGAAGCTTGCGTTAAGATAAATATGTGAATATAAAATGACACATGTATTATTGTACGCCTTTCGCTTTTGCCCGGTAACAAGTATTCCGTTGTTTTATTTTTGCACATAGAGTGTGATCGATCGAGGGATCGAATAATTCGCCTAACCCAGCATCGGGCCTGCATAATATTATAAATTATGATGAGCAATCTTTCGTTTCGTTCGTCGAATAATAACGCATAAATAATTGCGGCAATAAAACTACATAGTTAATTGATTTATTTATTAGACATACTGAAATAAAGTATTAAACAGCATAGGAGCGATGGAGAGAAGAGAAAAAAAAGCGGAGCGTTTTATCATTGAGTTTAACTCTACGAAAAAAAAAAAAAAAAAAAAAAAAAAATGTTATGTTATTTTTTATGCCAGTATAAAAGCTGTATAAGAAAAAGAGGAGACGATTAATCATTCGTAGAAATAGCGAAATGCCAACACAACACACAACACACACTAATGACTTTACTGAGTGATTTATATTTTGTAGCTCAAATTATTTGATTTTATTGTCATATTATTATTTCATTATACGCAATGTCGATTAACTTATTCGGGAATTAAAAGTCTCGCCACCGACATCCTGAGCTATTATTTCGAGTTAACGTTTTTTTTAGCTCACATTTAATATAGAATTCTTAATGAATCCGTTATTCACGCGTTACGAAGATTTTCTCGTTTGAATATACATTTTTCGGCTATGACAAGTTCCGGATTTATTAATTTTTTACATGCTGTCGTGAGAATGGGACTGAGCTACCCGTTGTCGTACTTTGTACCGTTTTCAAAACAACGAGTTATCAATACTTCATCAACTGGCGAAAAAATTCATTCAATATAAACGAAATGGAATCTTACTTTTCGGCGACTCATTGAGATTTTAATATTTTCAGAGATTGATTAATCGTTGTTTCGATTGCGAACTTAACGGGGCCACTAACTTTTTTTCTATAAAAAAGGAAAAAACAATGGATACATTAGAAACGACAATATTAAGGAAAGTTGGAACGAAATGATGGAAATCAGTTGTTAATAGTTCAGTCATTTCGATGGAATTGACATTCGTGACATTTTTTTGGCCCAGCTTTTTCCTCCAATGAGAGCAACGACTCTTGTTTAAGTGATGAATCTGATGGAAAAATATTACGTACGTTCTTCCGAAGTTATTCTTTCAAACATTTATTGGAAAAAAAAAAGAAAACGAAATATTGAACAGAGACTCTCTTAATTTACGTATTACGATTGCATCCCAAATAATGACTATTTGATTTTCCAAATTTTCGATTCTCTTCATGTCCTGGCCAAGATCGATTGTGTTTAAATAATCGAGACTCTAATGTATCTTTTAAAATATTATTGTTCATTGCAAGATTTGCATCAAACGTGACATGTAATAATGAAGATACGAAGGAACGACGTGAATCTTAGTAGCATTCTCATGTACGTAATAGATTACATATCACTGCGTATTATAGTTAAGAAAATAAGAAGAAAAAAAATACGAAAAAAAATGAAAAAAATAAAACAAGCAAGTATTCTTGATTCTATAGCGATGAGAAAGATAAGGAATAATGAATTTTCAAAATGAAAGTGTGATTCAAAACTGTGAAACGATAAATGCATAATATTTTGTGTGCGTATCGCCTTTTTGTTTTTTTTTTTTTCGTAAAAGCAACAGCTATTTCGATAGAAATTTGTATTGAAAGAGCGATGGAGCGAGCTCTTAGTATTATTTTTAAAAATAATTGGTGAAATTCTTCGTAATATCGCAAACTCTGAGATTGGCAAATATTTTTATCATTGAAGTTTGCATCGTTCGAACGCGACGAAAGCCCCACGAAAACTGAGCACGTTTGTTTTTTGACGTTTCCTTCAAGGCCTCACAACGAAGTTAGCAAAAATTGGACAAAATTGAGAACTAAGAAAAATGACATGAAAAAAAAGGAACTTTCGTTGCATTTTAACGTTGTTAACTTCAATATTTCTAATTTTATAACCGATGAGATGAATTAAAAAAAAAAAAAAAGAAATCGAATTGCCGTTTATATCGTCTCAGGTTCTTTCTTATTGGTCGTGGCGTATTTAGATAAATTTATTAAACTTTATTTCTAGTGTACATGATTTTTTTTTCTCTTTTTTTCTACTCATTGTAAAATATTAGGTGATCGAAGACAATTATTTGAAATAAAATTATATTATCTTATGATTACATTGAGTTGATTCTGCACTTTCTGTACACGCTCCTTATTAATTTTGGATACGTTACTTCAACGTATACATTTGCGTATTTATCTTTTATTTTATTATTGTATTTAATTATTTGCGATTCAAATATTGTTGTACGCCCACTTTTTGTAAGTGAAACGCCGGTATTTTCTCACTGGCATACGGAAACTGTACATTTTTCGGACGGTGTTTGTCGTTACTGCCCGCATGATACATTTTTCGTGTTTATTTTATTACTGTTTTTCGAACACCAGCAAAAAAAAATCATTTCATGAATATTTGATCATCTGGGTCGTATGCTCTGCCCGTTGCATGATTATTGAGAGACTAATAATAATTCGGTTATGTACATAATGTGATTACTGTCCTTTTAATGGTCTTTGAAAAAAAAAAAAAAAACAATTCTAAGACGTACTTATTTCTCAATGGATCGCAGGTAAGTGAATACAGACTGCATTATGGCTTTTTCGCTTCTGTGTGCTTTTTTTTTGCCGCCTATGCTTTCGCCATTAATATTGGGAATTATTCGTTCAAGCAGCACAAAAAAACGGCACTCGTCTATCACATTTTGTCTTTTCTTATAATCTTTGAAACCTGGATAATTTTTGCCACATTTTAATCGAATTACCAAATAGAACTGAAATTCTTATCGAATAAAATGTTGAGCTGGAATGCATTAATAAAAAATCCCACGGAATTTAAAAGAAGTTATTCTCATTTGAAATTTCGTCCAAGTTCTAGAATAAAAAGTGAAGTTGACGATTTATCGTACAACTTAATAACAAAAAATTATTGTTATTTAAAAATTGTAATCTAAGAAACATAATTAAAAATACCAATTTTCCCACGAAAGCACATAACGTTCGTTTCTAAACAATCGCAAAAAGTAATGTAACTAAAAACAAAAGAAAAAAAAAAAATCGGAAAAAAGTACTGACCATCGGATAAAAGAAAACAAAAAAGATCATACTTGTGAATGTTGTATGACGATGATGTTTTAGGACATAATGGAACTTTGCAATGGGAATTGTGGCCTGATGTGCGACGATTCGGACGACGAGGACGATTTGAGTCCCATAAGCTCGCCCGTTCCGCCACGGGTGCCAAGAATCGTTCCATCTTTGCCACCAAGACGACCTTCGCCATCTCCAACTCCACCCAACAGCCATACGAGAAATAGTCGTCATTTGACTGTGCCCAAAGAAAATGCACCACCTCCACCACCTGCGGTCACTGTCATTCTTTCTTCCAGTGAAAATCATCAGAATAACAAAGGTACTTTTTCCATGTTCTCATAATAATCAAAAAATAAATAAAAAGTTCAATAAAATATCTGCTCAAATCGATTTCTTTTGAAACTATAAATATTTGAATGAAAGGAAATGTTAATTATACTTAATTGATTGTTTTACTGATGTGAAAAAAATAGCCAGCACAGAAGCGAGATACGACATGCTGCACAGAGCGTCGTCACCGTCGCCTGTACCTCCAGCAATCGTCAGACCCCATGTCCGAGCACAGCGAACACCACCTGCATTGCCAGAAAAATCGAGTCGACAATTATCGACTCAATCGTCAGGGGCGAGAGTTCCCCCGGTTCCTCCTCCGTTGTCAGCTCCGAGACCACCAAAAACAATAAAAGAATCTTCGAGACAGGATCATCATTATGAAAATACGATAATAATTCAGGGCACGAAGCAACATGTTGTCAAAAACATTAATTTGGAAATGAATCGCGCTCGCTTGAGCGCCCTCATGAGAGAAAGGGAAGAAGCCGGTGGATCTATTCCAAAGTCCGAAACAGCCGCGTATGAAAATGTCAACGTCGAACATATTGCTCGACTGACAGCGCTCGGCTTTGAAAGGGACGCCGTTGTCAGAGCCCTTGGAATTACGAGGAACGATCTCGAAATGGCTTGCGATATTCTTCACGAATTTGTCACCAAGTCATATTGACCAGGTACGAAAATAGCCGCTCGTTTACTGTTTTAGACACTTTACAAGGAATTCTAATAAATATGTTCACTCAATCTTTTAAATTTCAACGAAAAAAAAACCATAATTGAAAATGAAATTTGTATTATGGGTTTATATAGAGTTGGAAATTTTATGAAATTGTTTTTTTATGGCATTTTCGGAATGTACATACAATTGAGTACATGGTCTGAAAATTTCAAATGCATCCAGCAAGTATCTTCGGAGATACATGCTATTTTATAATTAATTGCAAATCTCAAAGAATCGATTTTTTTAAAGGACATTATGATTTTAAATGGCATATAGATGACTCCTTGTAGGTTGGAAAAAAAAATTTCATCCTCGTGTAAACCACTTTCGAAACATTGAACGCCTTTATCTCGAAACGATATTTTCAAAGTCGGGGAGCATGATTTCTTGAAAATGGCTCAACCGATCAGTCTGTAATTTGGACACAACCTTCTCAGACATATTCCACAGGTATTCATCGGAGGAATAGGATTTCCGAAAATTATTTCTATTTTTTTTTAACCATTAAATGAACAAAATTTGGTTGAAAGTTGAAATTTCATCTTTGAGGAGCTACCATTTTATCAAAATTCGAAATTTCAACTATTCCTTCGATGAATACCTGGTTTCATCTATCCACAAAACAAATCTCTTTGGTTTTTTTATTTCAACTGATCCAAACCGAAGATTTCTTGCTCACCGCAAAACGCCTTTTCCTAGAGGACGCCTTTTCCTGAAGTTACATTTTTTGAAATCAAAAATGGCGATAGAGCGTTGAAAGATGACACTACATTTACTTCCTTATGCTTTCATTCATCAAATGAAATTCCTATCCAGAAAAAATTCGTAAAAAAACAATTATTTTTGGCCTTCCAACTGTATCTAACCTCTTAATAGACTTTTTATCAGACTTTGGAAAGAAATTCAGCAAAGAATTGTCTTTTCATTCTCGTATTAATTAAAACGTTAGATAAGAATGATAATTTTTATAAATATTTCATTCACAAGAATCGCCGAATGAATTTCGACATTGTGTTATTTACTCTTGATTGAAAAACAAGGGGGAAAAGGCAGTTTGTAAAGAATGTAACTGAATTCTTGAAACAGTCATTTTCAATGAATGGAAATCCTCGTAAATGAAAATAGAAATATTTCAATCCAAACTCAATTTGAAATATTTTAATCGAACTGAAAACAAAAAACTCCAAACAACGGAATTGGTTTGGTTGAAGGTTCCAAATTTTTTCTTAGAACACCCAAAACGAATAGAAATAATGATAGCATTTCGTCCAATCGTTAGATAATAACTCATTTTAGCGTTTCTCGGAATATATGAAAAAAGAAACCAGTGGGAATTCATTTAATTCGATGATTAGATTTCGGGGAAATTTCATGTTGTTTGTTTCTTCGCCTGTTAAGCGATAGATTGTAGTTGTTTCGTCAAATGTTTGTCAAGTCTTGAGAAACAGGTCCGAAGTGACCTTATCGAGCAAAAAATAAAAGCATGTCGTTTTCTCTAATAGAATATGAAATTGTCGTGAAATAAAATTGTGAGAATGAATGATTTTTTTGTTTTACAGACGAGCACACGGATGCCTTGTGACCACCGATACCACCGAGGCGATATCTATAAGGAAAATAACAAGGCACAAGAGTGTAGACAAAAGCAAACAACACTTGAAGATTGCTTACAAAAAAAAAGAAAAAAAGTTTAAGTCCCCATCTCCCTCCACACTGACCATACACGATCAAACCTTATAAAGTAACGACATGGATTATTGTTCGAAATAATCGCTAGAGATCGGGCGATCAAAACGTTATTTGATCGAACGATTTAAAATGGGCCAAACTCGACGAGAAGAGTGGGTAAAACCGATCGATTAACCGAAAAAAAAAACAAAAAAACAAACAGCCGTTTCGATTCCAAGGGCTAGCCACATTCTTTTGGGAAACTTTATCAGTCGATTGGAGCTGTTGTCCAATTTGAACGAGACCATTCGATTATTTGTACGATTACGTAATTAGGGAATGCCGGAAAAAATACGTATTACATACACGTGGTGAATTTCAAACCAAGTCCATAGATCGTCGTGACTCCTTGACCATTGTCAATTTCGTAATCAGTTTCTTCGTCAATAAGCTACATTCGATTCATCATCATATTTTGATACTGTGAAGTTTTTTTTTCGTAAATTCTTAACGATTTATTTGCAGATTCTTTCGAGCAAACATTAATTTATTTATAAAACCTACTGGATCAATAAACTTGTCTGTATTACACAAAAACCCATTCGTTTCGTTTCACACGATCGATGAATCGTTTTTTCGAAACTCAAGATAAACCCTCGATATTTGATAATCTTCCTGAGAGGATGAATGAAATAAAAATTAATTAATATTTCAACTGATCGCGATAGAACCACCAGACGATGTTATTGCCGGTCATTTTGACTTGGAATTCCCAATGTGTATATACGAAAACAGGAATTTGCTCTAATCATTTAATTATAGACTGTAATCTATACCTGAGTGTTTCATTCAATTATCACGCTACACATTAGTTCATTTGCGCAATCTTAAACGCTAGTAAAGCGTGACCGTTGCATCGCCATATCGAGTGTTCTTATCCCCTCCAACAATATTAATTTCAATTTTTTTTCTCTCGCTCGTCTTATCGAAAAAATCTAACGCATTGTTTTTTTTTTTATTCGTGATCCTGTGACGATCTTCACGTCTCGTAAACTCGAGACTGTGAGTCTGAAAATTTTGCCGATTGGGTCCATCGGATCGAACACATTTGTTTCCTGACTAGTCGAAGATCGATACGATAAAAAATGCGTTATGAAAATAGTTGTGTCTAGAAAAGACAAAAAATTCATCCCTGCCGAGAGATCGTTATATCATGTTTATAGTATTTATTTATTTTAGAATATTTGTCAAATGTGATATTTATTTTTAACAGACGCGAATGTATGAAATAGCTATTTGCTCGTCTCCCATTTCCCTGTAACGTGCTCAATCGTTGCTCGATTAAAAAATCAAATATTAATTATTGATGAAATTCGTAAAAAGAAAAAAAAATAAGGTAACCCGAATGAATGTTGGTGATTAAAAAGAAGTAAAGACAAAAGAAATCTAATAAAATAGCCTCCTCACGTTAAACTCTCGTAAACCGTGATTTTTGCACAATTTTTTGACTCTACAATTTTAATGCCGATTCCACTATTATACGTACGTATAATAAACGTCACTAATGTTTGGCGCAAACAAAACCTCGATGAGCAAAGTCGATTAGTTGTATACTCGGCTAATTATCCGTATAGAGAACAAAATTTCCATGCACGTCTTATTTTCCAAAGCAAATGAGACGTAAAACAATCGATTTAATAAATAAAAAATAAAACACACTACGGAGATGCGAACCTTTGACCTGTGTAACACTGTACATACGAATACAAAAACTAATTTATTTCAAATACAACAAACTTCGTCTTACTTTTTTCGTTTTATCGTCATTTTTAGAAAATACAGATCCAATTCACAAATTAATGTATAGATTCGAGTTGGTCAGGGCGTAAATCGAAAGATTTTCACGTAATCGTTTCCTTTCGTTGGACAAATTCGTCGTTGTATCATTTTCATTTTTGTCTAAACTTCAAGAAATATCATTAACGCGTTGAAGGAAAATAAAAGTTCGTACATTTTGTTCGTTGTTCGATGGAATATAAAAAGAAAACTTCTTCTTCATTTTTAAATAAATTGAACCTAGTAAAGAAGCGTTAAAAGGAAAAAAAAATATCATAGAAAATCATTCCTCTTGATGCTTCTTCGTCTTATGCAACAAAAAAAAAAAAAAAACAAGGAATAAAATTCGAACAATCCTTATCGTAGGTCCATAGACAGTTGCAATATATTGTAACGTGACACGCTCCTCGGCAATTTTGATCGAATTTGTCAGAAAAAAAACGAAAAAAAAAAAAAAAAAAAAAAACAATTGGCGTACATTGAATCACGATGTCACGTTACAGAGGTTTGAAAAAAATCGAAAGAATCCTCGAATCTTAAATGTTTGATCTGTACACATTTATAATAGCTATCCTATTTTTCTACATTTAATATTCGTATTAGTGTACCTGTTCCCCTCTTGCGCGTTGTACATGCGTTGTAGTAAACGAAAAAAATAAAACGATGTCAAGAGACGTCAAAACGCGTTCACCCTACGACCATCGGTAGCGTATTACGTTGAAGACGAAGAAAAAAACGAAGAGAAATTACCTATGCCGTGCAATACATAGTTTAAAAACCTTCTCATTTATTTCAACGTCCATTCTATGTAAACATTATTTTCAATAAAATAATGAACATTTATATAGCACGGTGGAATTTTTATTTCGTAACGAAATCCTTTTTTTTCATCCCATTACAATTTTTCCTGCTGTTGCCAATATTTTGGGTGGCATTTTTTAATGCGAAGATTTTTTCGATAGTAGATTTGAAATGTTTTAAATAAGAAAATTTCTAATTGAGATGATCGTTAAAAAAAGTTTGCCGAAGGAAATACGAGAGCAGCAATAAATATATTTCGATAAACTTTTCAGCCTCAACAAAGATGAATTTCCATACGATGCTAATTCATATCAGTCCGATTTTTTAAAAATGTAAAAAAATTAAAAGGTGATAAATTGAAAGGTGAATCAAAACAGCGCTCGGCATATTTAATAATAATTTAAAAAAAGTGTATTATCAGTGAAAAAAATTAAGGACAGTCAAAATTTGGTGATTATGAAAAATCTTTCAAAAGCAAACCGCGTTAATCTCCATTCCGGCGAAGTAGTCCAGACCGAAGTTCTCGGAAGCTTAAACTTATTGTATCATCGCCGATTGATTGTGTTATTTTGTCCGAAATCTAATTAAGTGATTAAAATATGATATTTATTTTTGTAGCGTCAAAAGATCAAGGTTTTGCTATGAGACAGAAAAAAAGGAAATAAATTGATTGCCCTGATAAAATGCTGATAAATCATTAATTATCGATAGAATTTGAGAAAAAAAAATCGGGATGTTACTTTTTCATATTTCTTCTATTAGTTTCAGATTGAAGATGACTTTCTATTTTAATTTTTATCCGACGTCCCAATCGAGATGGTAGTTTCGATTAAGACTTGAAGGGTAACAAAAAATGCACGTATTTATTCATGTTAAGATGAGGCATCCAGATGTTATTCAACGTGGAAGAGATTACGCAAAGAAACAACCGGCAGACAACTGATAGACACTCGTCCTGGGACTTTGAAGCATTGCTCATCGTCGTCACCGTCACCGTTGCCACCGCCATCGACTTCTTGGCTTTTTTTTTTTTTTTATTTTTTTTTTATTTTGCAAAAGCGTGCGAACCCACGATTAGATTGATGGAAGCTTGGTAAACAATGTGGGGTAGGGGGTACATATATAACAAACTCGATTTATCCCCGTATGTCTGAAAAGAGAGAAAAAAAACGACGAAGAAGAAATAATCTAGATTAGTCTATATAACAGTATACTGTAACAGTTGAAAGAGTTCAGTAGATCGTTTGCGCCACGTTTAATAAGATCGTTTTATTCTACGAATCTTAGGCAAAAATCTATTTTCATTATTCAGGATGCAATCAAAATTTCATTTGGTACGTCACTTCGAAAGATTCAACGATAATTATTTCGGGACCTTGTATTCTCGTCCCATTTTATTTTAGTTAATAAATTTGAATTTTCATTCTACTCTTTTCCCACCGATTAATAACATAAATTTGTATTTCCTTTGAACTAGCAAAGTCAGAAGTTTGTTGGTCCGTTTGAGTCAGAAAAACATATTTCTGCTACTTGCCATTCGATTTGTAAAAATGAAATACTTTTTAAATGAAAAATCTTTGAGAAAAACTTTTCTCTTGCCTTGACAATCAAATGTGTCCTGTCAGTGTTTTACATTTTGAAGTTTTCGGAATTATAAAATGTGCACATTTGCAAGAATTAGAGAATTTCCAGACTAACATTCTGTAGAACATTAATAACGAAAAATGATTGATTAATTGATTGGAAATGAAGAAATCAAGAAAAAGGAGATTCAAACGAACGGCCCAATTAGGAAAAAAACCGATTTTCACTCATGAATGACGAATAAATTTTCTTTTTGTACAGTCGAGTCTACGGTGGACAATATTTGTCATAATTTTTACATCACTGGAAGTTAAAGGAAAGCCAACGATAGATTCGATAGCGTTGCTGGATCCGGAAAAATTGATTTGCAGTCCAGAGGTAAACATCACTCGAAATTCGTGAAAAAAAGATTGACTAGAATCTGCGAATGAATTGTCAATATTAAAAAGAATTTTTCAAATCAGGTTTATAATGAAAACAAATGAAAACATGATTTTTTTAGACGACAAATCTGTGTCAACAATGTGCAAAAAATACGAAAAGCGCTGTCGTTTATCCATGGTGTTGTGCTAATCACGAGGGTGTACGAGAATGGTGCGGCCACTATTTGCACTTTGGTTTGCCCTGAACGAGAAGAGATCCGGAAAGAAAGAGATAAAATGATATTTTCGTTTAAAACCGACGGATGGACGAATCGTTGCTACCTTGATCCCTACGACCGGAGCAATTGTTCTTTGCTTCGAAGATACATATTTATCAAAAGATTAATTGTAAACGAGAGCGAGAAGGAAAAAAAACGTCCAACGTCCCCAATCTCGATGTGAGAATGCCGCAGACAGTTAAGTATATCACTGAACTCTGCTAATCTAAACTTTTGTTGTTCTCGAGCAATTTAGCCAGAGCGTAACTCTTCGCAAGTCTATATATAACTGCATATTATTTATAATTATATGCTGTGACGATTGTAAAACATGATCTCGAATTTATAATAATAAAATGTACTTATTTATTTTTAAATATCGAAATAATCGAACATTCCTGTTTATTTCATTCGTCCCAAACGATAATGCATTCCAACAATGCTTGAGGATATTTTTTCCTCGACCTTTTCATCAAGAAGAGCCATTAAGAAAATAAAACCATAAATAAAATCTTCAACTCGTCGAAAAAATCGTCTTGTTTCGATATAAAAACAGTAAATGGCCACAACATTTACAAAAAAAAAAAGCTGCTCTTTTGTATCTGCACAATTATCGCAGGTAAACTTGATTCATTCATTGACTCTTACAAAATTCATTGATTCGTTGGCACGTTGAGATGGTTACAAGAATTCGAACACCAAGCATCCTCAATCGAACATTCAACATCCTCAAATCACTCTTTTTCCTATTACGATACCGCAAAACTATTCAATCTTTGAAAATGTTCGCTGACCATTTTTTTCGATTAGAATGAAAAACCAGGCAGAGTATAAAAAGAAAGTAATTCCCCAGATTAGCCGAATATTTCTGATGATTCAACGAACATGATTTTTCAAGGATTTGTCGCACGTGAATTTGACTGTTTTGACATTGCAATGAATTCAGAGGAAGTCACGTTCTAATCGATGATTAGAGAATGCTCTTTGATACAATAAAAAAACGATCGATTAATTTGATATCGCTAATGCGCAGAATATCGACGATTCGGCAATCGTAAAATTCCAGAGTATACGAACCGCGCTGCTTGTCTATTTTATTTTTGTTTTTACTGTGAGAAAAATATCCGTGTATCGGTGATGGTGATCACGTGCATAAGCGACAGCGTTCGTGACATTACAAATCTAAAGATAGAGTAGGTCCGGCTCATTCGATACTGTAAGATTAAAAAAAACTGTAACAACTTTTATAATCAGTCATTCAAAGTTCACATGGATTGCGGTATCGCGAGGATTCAGCGGTGCGATGATTTCTCGTTTTAATGGAAAATTATCGTTTAGTGAGCGTTTCTCAAGATACAAAAAGTTGTGGCATATTTACCAACATTTTCCATTGTTATTGTTGTTGTTTATATTTTTTCGTACCCCTTATTGTTCATTATATCCAACGTTTTCGGAATTTTTGTATTTATTATGTCTTTTTGTATCGCGTATCACTTTGTCGTCGTTATCTAGCGGAAGAAAATTCCATTCCGAGTTTTTCGTAGCGTGTCAAATCAGCGGCGCTCAACGATGGAACTAGATTTTTCGCAGCGTTCAAGAAATCATCGAGTTCGACGATTACACCATTTTTGCAACTGTCCGCAACAAGCCTCGCTTTTTCATCGCCGCTCATACTATCGATATTTTTAAAATACCGACGTACCGCCAAGAGCCATGCGTCCGAACAGACCGCGTACAGATCAGCGCCGGTCAAATTTTTCGGCAATTTATCAACGATCTCTGCTAATTCGAGTCCTTCATTTTTCAGTCGGAAACGACGGGTGACCGCCTTCAGTACGCTCAGCTGAGAATCCCGATCGTTGTAAACACCAACGTAAAGCATTTTGTCGAATCTTCCAGGCCTCAGAAGCGCTGGGTCAATCAAATCGAGTCGATTCGTTGCCCCGATTATAAATACACTGCCCGAACTCTCCAGACCGTCCATTTCCGCGAGCAGTTGGGATACAACTCGATCCATTACACCGCCACTGTCACCGCTTCGACCACGATTTGGAGCCAGCGAATCCAACTCGTCGAAAAATATAACGCAAGGAGCCGCCGCTCGAGCTCTCTCGAAAACTGTTACGAAAAAACGATACTGGATTATTATGTTGTAAGTCAAAGCGATAACGTTCATTGTGGGAAACAAAATTTACACCCAATTTGTTTATTGAAAAAAAAAAACAGTTTCCTGACTGCAATA
The DNA here is from genome assembly GCA_013761285.1 of Campoletis sonorensis. NCBI lineage: Eukaryota > Metazoa > Arthropoda > Insecta > Hymenoptera > Ichneumonidae > Campoletis > Campoletis sonorensis. The sequence continues at coordinate 204,611 of JACEOJ010000081.1, forward strand.
ATTAAAATTATTATTATTATTAATGATTTATAGTTACAAGTACAATAACTAGCAAGCCAATAATCGATGCCTTCGAATTTCGCGAAAATTTACGGAGAAGCCACAATTTCTCGGAAGTATGGAATTGTCCAAAAAAACATAGCAAATTTGATTACATTTGAAAAAAGCATTAGGACGTACCTTGGCGAATATTTTTTTCGCTCTGGCCGACGTACATATTCAATAACTCGGGTCCTTTGACGGACATAAAATGGAGTTGACATTCCGTGGCAACGGCTTTGGCTAGAAGAGTTTTGCCAGTGCCCGGAGGACCGTGTAACAAAATACCCGATCTCCCGAGGCCCATTGTGTTAAACATCGGTAATTCAATTCGACGTTTGATTTCGTGTTTCAGATTCGCCAAACCACCGATATCTTCCCAATAAACTTTTGGTATTCGCGGTGCACCAACTCGATCGGAAAATGCACTTTGCATTAGTTCTGTTAAAGAAAAAAAAAATCAAAAATTATATAGCATCTCATAGTCCCCGATTCAGTATTTTATTCGACTCGGTACTTTGTAATGTGGAGCTTGAATTTTGAAATTTGAAGAATCCTGATAATTGACAATAAATCAATCTCATTGTGACGTGAAATTCGATTTTATAATTATATTTTTGGACACGTACCGCAAGCTTGGAGGAAATCATTTTCGTTCAAAGTCAAACGACTTCCACGCTCTTCCTCTGACAAAGATTGATAAGCTATTTTCATGGTCTGCAAAACAAGAGCTTCAAGATCGGCGAATTCAAAATCCGAGACAGATCCTGCAATCGTAACTAAATTTCCTTCGTACGAAACTCCCTTCGTTTTGAGCAACCACAAAAGAGCATCGGCTCTTTCTACTTTGTCCGGGTGTTCTATGCTAATTGTTTCGATAAACAATCTTTCCATATCAGCCTCAAGGTCATCGTTCTCCAAAGTTGCGACAACAATCACCGGAAACTCCGATTTTGAATCGTTCAATTTTTCAAGCTCCGATGCGAACGCACTAATGATTCTCTCATCTTTTTTGCCTTCCGCGTTTTTGCCAAAAATCTGAAATACATTTCATTTCCAAAGAATTTTACGATTCTCTTTTCATCACTCGAATGGATGGACAATATTTTCAATATTTTTTTGCATTTACCTGGATATTGCTTAATCTTAAAATACAAGGCACACTTGTTCGAGCGTTTTGCAAAACGATGCGAAGCTTAGCTTCCGTTTGCGCTGTCGATAGACATTGTATGTCCGAAAAATCTACGTTCACGAGCTTAAGACCGTTTCTTCTGGCAAGACACTCTATGAGCTTAAATTTTCCACTTCCTGGGGCACCCTTGACAAGAAAAACAGGACGTATCTTCATTTTCTTATCTGTAATTACGAATTTCTTCTCAATTATGTTTTTTAATAGCAATTGAAACGTTTAAATCCTGTTTTGAATTTCATAAATAGACATTTGCGGGAATTTCATCTCACTTTATGTACTTAAAACGTTCACAAATTCGAAACCAAATGTGTCATTCAGAAAATCAGAGAAAAATCATTCTCAATCCAAAGTTTGTTGTACCGGTTGCGCGTGAATATCTTAACAAAAATTTCCAATCTACCTCTCTGAATAAACGGCAAAATACATTCGGAAAGATCCTCCAGCTTCTTTTCCAAAAACGGCGGACAGTTGGCAACGGAAGTAATTTCCATGCAAAGATCAACAGGCAAGCCTGAATGAAATGTAGGGCATTCCCGAAGCTCGGAAGGAAGATAAGAGGAAGCATTTGACGATTGTAAAAGACTGGTTTTCTCCTGAACGATGTAAGCGTGACTGATCCTTTTCAAGGTGTTTCCATTTTTGACCTTAAGAGCATTGACCCTGAAGTAAACTTTGCTGGGATAGTTTTTCCCGGAATAAAAATCATCCGGTGCATATTTTTTCGAGTCAACGACAAAGAGATCATGGATTTTAACGCATCGTGGCACTCTGAAGTACGTTTTCAGCAAAGAATCTATAAATTCTGTAGAATTCCCATGCACATTGGAAACTAAGGAAACGTTTGCTTCCGCTGCGATGGGAATAATTTCATCTTCGATCGGCACTGGAAAAAGGTGGGAAATAAATAAAATTGTGAAATTTTGCATAACTCTTGTTGCTTCGTGTACTCACTTACAAAATATGATCGTTTGTCAAGCTTGTGTCCGAATTTTTTTTCCAAGTTGTGTTTCATTGTTTCGGAAATAATAATTCCATGGTTTGGCCATTTGTCTTGGGAAATGACAAAGATTTTGTACTTTTGTTTCGAAATTTTGGAACAAACAATGTGCCAACCTTTTGACGTTTTTTCTGCACAATATTCCAATGCACAAGTCTCGAAGCCTGGATTATCATTGTCGTTGTTTTGGTGAATTATTTTTTCGAGAATTTCGTCAGGCACAGGGCTAATAAGCGGTTCATTGTTCATTAATCTATCGAGTTTTCGTCGCGCGTATCTCATGAAGAGCCATATAATTTTATAGTGAAGATTGTTTCGTAATAAAGTTTTGGTTAACGAGAGCACAATGATGAGGTTATGTGTGTGTTGATGCATTTTCGGGCAGAACCTTTTGATCACACCTGACTGTTGTCATTCGTTTAATTGGTAAAATAAATAGTTTTTCATTACTAGCAGATAAGGGTGTTGTAATCCTCTTTACATCACTACTGTCCGTGGCACTGCAAATCTGTTGAATTTTATACTTTGGCTTGCAAAAGTACGCGAGTTAATACATGAACGTTTCTTGGGAGGTTTGCTCGTCTTCTAGGCATTAATTATTATCTATCGCTGGCCTCCGTCAGCTGATATCTTACACAGCTATTATCATAAAAAATATGTAAATAAATAACTTCCATAATAAGTTATCTCGTGGCGACGAATCGAAAGGGCAAGCAGAGGAAAGTCTCTAATTGGTGGATTGGAAGTAGTTGGTTGGTGCATTCGGTTGTTCATTCATGTAACGCATCGCGGTCGTGTTGGGTTCAAAAACACGTAATCTAACCTAATTTCACGTTGAGCCGCTCCTATTCATTGGAGACTGGAATTTAAGTTACAGAATTTCTGGTGATCGTTGTAAGAACACGTGCTTAGGAGATGAATTAAAGAAAAACGTAAAGTATGACAGTTGCACGAAAAGAAAAGGCGAGTGAGGAGGAAATCGAGGACCCGGTTGATCGTATGCTTAAAAAAACTGGTTGCATGGAATTACATTATAAAGTTGCGGTATGAATAAGTATTATTCATTTTGCAAATAAAAATAATTAAAAAATCGTGGTACCGAATTAACATGAGAAAATTCCATGCAGGAGTGCATCGCCGAAACGCAAGATTGGAGAAAATGTCAGGACGAAGTAACCAAGTTTAGAGAGTGCATGAACGTCTATCAACAAAAACAAACACAAGAGCACAGGAAGTAGCCAAAGAACAGATGTAAATAAATAAAAAAAACGAGTGTCATGGGTTCGTTAATAAGAGGAATAAAGTCATTGTTTGCGACCCAGTCGTACTTGGGCGAGTACAAAATGATATTGGTTGTAAGATCGGATATTCCGATGACGAAAGGAAAAGTAGGAGCTCAGTGTGCTCATGCTGCGCTGGAGTGTTATCGTAGAGCTTCTTCCAGCAAAAGTGGAAAAGAAATATTGAATGTTTGGTTGAGCTTAGGTCAGCCTAAAATAGTTGTGCGTATACCGAATGAAGAAGAATTGTTGACTTTGGCCAGAGACGCAACAAAAGCTGGCCTGTTTACCGCAGTCATAAGAGATGCTGGAAGAACTCAATTGCAAGCTGGCACAATATCGGTCCTTGGAATCGGACCTGCACCCAAAACCGCTCTTGACAATCTTACTTCCAATTTGAAGTTATTGTGAATTTGTTTATTCAAGCTTTCATAATGAATAAAGGATTTATTAAATGAAAAAAACATTTTTTTCCATTCATATACACGCGTATATATTTCCATTTATATACACGCCGACACTGAATCGATCGTCGCTTCATTTTTATTAAAATTGAGAAAAAAACAGACGAAATAAACGCTCGTGAATGTTTTTTTGTTTTGTTTCTCCCTAAGAAAAGAGTATGCTGTTATTCTACTGCGGAAATTCGTTCCATTGTTCTTTTGGCTAATTATTGGCTATACATTAGTGAGGTTCCGTACAAAGACACGTTACATAATAATAAAACCCAGTCGTTATTTCAAACAGGGAATCTTGAATTTAATCCCAAAATCTTCCATGTGTATCACGTAGAGTATGATTCTGCATGGAAGTCGTTTTACCTTTTTGTTTTTTATCATACAGATATTTTAACATAGGATAAACTCTTTATCTCGGTATAATTTACATTGGGTAATATATAAAACTATATCATTAATTATTATCTATGTTTATCAATAATTCTAGTTAATTGTTTGCCAGGACTATGTCCTTCTTTTCTCTTTGCTCTGAAATTCATGCTATCCTGTCGATGCATATATTTATCCCTTATTTAAACAGACCCCGTCAACCTCACGTCACTGCTCTCCTTTATCGCCGTCAACCACTCGTACAACTATCACGAAATCTCTGCTTAATCGATCAAATACTCTTTACACTCTGCTTCGGCACAGCTTTTTCTTCAGTGTCTTTCAACCCCCTTCAATTTTGAGAGCTCCAAGTCATAGAAATCAAAGGAAAACTCTTTTTCCCCCTTTTTTCCTTTATCGCAGCCTTTTTTTGAACTCACATGGACAAAAAAGTTTGACCTCTTAACGCAGCTTGAAAAAAAAAGCAGTATTAGAAATAGAAATAAGATATTGAGTTGGATTTCGACGATTAAAACTTCAACACGATTAATATGGAGATTGCAAATACTGTACATGTATACAATGTGTATATTAGACTGGTCCGTTTTTTGAGTTTATTCTCTTTTGCTTCGATGGTATGCTCAGAAAAGTGGCTTTTATGACTGACGAAAATTCTCGTATAGGAAACCATTGGAAAAAATACTCAAAAATATGCCAACCCGGATCGTTCAGTTTTGAAACGAAAGAATTTGATTTTATTTCATTTTGACTGACATTACCGTTTGTTGCGAAATACAAGAGTAATGAAATAGTGAAAAGGCCTGATTTAACTGATATTTCGTTCCTCTGATTGGTCACAAAAACTGAGTGTACCATCGAATACAAAAAAGAAAAAAGTGAGAAAGAATGCATCACGCTAGTGTAAATGTGAAATATAAATTTGTGTTGTTGCTTTTGTTAGTTTTGTTGTAATATTAATATCTAAAGCAAGCAATACAAATATGTGTTTGTTGTGTTGTGTCTTTTTTTTTTTTTTCATTTTGGGGCTAAAATCTATTCTCGTAAAAGTTTGAGCAACAGCTTTGTAGGAAAAAGGAGAATAGTTTCGTACAAAGGTGATTACAAATACGAATTAGCTCGATTGACTGAGACAGGGATACTTTTGTGTTTTTTGTTCGACTTTCATTCGATATTTAGTTGATTAATACGAGTGTTTGTGTGATGATGAAAACATGATTGAAAAAGTGGCAGAAGAAAATTGACATTGAGTATGAAATATGGAAACAATCAAAAGGCTGACAAAATGAATTAATTAATCGCAGAAGGATTATCGTTCCAAGCACTTCTTTTACCCAAAAATATGAGAATAAATGCTTGTGACCCATATTCTGTGGTCTCTATAATCCAGGCAAACTGCTTGCACATGACTGTCGAAGGAACTGATATTCTTCGACACAAATGTCCTGTTTATTTAAACAATAAAACAACTCCTGAGTAAGAATCTTTGTCTTATCCTGGATCATAATGATCCAATGGTCCAACCTTATGTTGAGTTGTGATCAGGATTGAAATTCCAATTTAAGAAAATCCTGCATACAGCGTTCTGGTTAGCTGAGTTTTTGCAGTGAGAAGTTGCATTGTTTTATAAATTCATAATAAAAATGAGCAATAGAGTCTGTCGAGATGTGTGTAATTAAGGTTTCACACACGTGGAAAAAAACTTTAATAAAAACACACACACACACACACATAAGTTTGTCGACGAATCGTAGCTTAATAAGATATGGAAATATTTATCAAAGTGTAGAAATTTGAAGGGATTCGAGTAAAGTGTTTATCGTATGTGCGTGTGCATGGTTAAAATATTAATATAAAAAAATAAAAATAAAAAAAACTGTGATTCACGTCGATACTAAAACTTACGGAGCATATGACGGCTTATTCGAGAGTGCGTGTGTACAGGGTGCTTCAGTCTCAAATAACACATGTCGGAGTATTTTTCGTTAAACGACTTAAACCATTTGGCAACCGTACATCACATTGTTCGTTTCAATTTATCTTCTTTCACCTCTTTCTTCTTCTTCTCTTATATTTCTCTCCTTTCCTTCTCTATCGATCGCATAGTTCTTATTTATTTCACGATCTCAATAACTAAGCGATGACCTTGTCCTCGGATGGTTCCACGTAATTGTTTAATACGTGTGGCGCCTCGTTAAACTCGTCCAATTCATCACCGTTGTCCGCACCTTGTGCTAAAAGGAAATACTGCTCGCTTCGCGTTGGCCAAAGCAAATGAGCCATTACGCAATATGCGTAACAATCTGCCGAATAAGTTATACCTGCAACGTCAAGCATTTTAATATTAACGCTGTTCAACCGTTATTGGAATGCAACAAATTTAATTTTTTTTCTCCTTTACATATTGTTTGTTAATGGAATTTTATGCTTTTTGAAAAAAGTAACACCCGATCTAAAATTTGACAAAAATATTTGCATTGAGAAACTATGATGGTCGTTTATGTTACACAAACGATAAAGAAACTTAATGGAAGTTGTTTGATTTAGAGAAACTATGGACGATAGAAAAATGTTCTATCGAATGAGGCAAAAGATCCGTTCAAAATAAATCACATATCGGAGAAAAAATGTGTTTTGTTGATTTTATTTAATGATAGAAAAATATAAGAATGATTCTTACCAAGTAAAAGTTTGAACCTCCAGAGAGCACTGACCGGAAGTGCGATGAGAGCAATGATCGGTAAATAAATAAACCACACGAGCGCCGAAGCACCAAAGTGGAGCAAAAAATTGAGCTTCTGTGTATTGTGTTCGTACGTCATAGTGTTACGAAGTTCGAACAAGAACCAAATCATAATGGCACTGCGAAACAAGAGTATGAACCATCCCGGCCACGTCTGATATTCGTCAATATCTTCGATTATGTCTACTTCCGTCTATAATGAAAATACAAAATATTAAACGTGTACTTCATTTGTCATCACTGAAAAAATCCTGGTTAACGATAACGAAATTCAATTTTTCCAAATATACGCAAAAAGGTTCGTTCGTTTATCGATAAAAATTACGGAATGTGGGCATGTAAATTGTTTTTTCCATATCCAATGTTCCAGAGCGAATGTTCCGTATTAAATAATTAGAGTTAAGGTGATGGATCAGTCACGGAGTCTCACCTCGAATTTTTAAAATCAAAATTTTTCGATGTCGTTTGACTAATCACGGAAGAGCTCTGTCAGCGGACGCGGGACGATGGAAAAAGTACGCTGACAGGGGCTTTTTTTGATTGATCAAACCGTGTCAAAAATATTCAATTCCGAAAATTGCAGCTATCTCTCTCGCACTCACAGTGGCGAGATAGCGACTGATCCCTCACCTCAAAGAGAACAATTCGTTAAACGGAGGTGAATTATCGTACCATATTCCAGACATATAGAAGAATGTGTACGACGCCGTAACAAAACCATATGAGAAAGACGAGAGGTTTCCATGTGAGTTCCATCCGAGTTACGGCCCAGCCTTTGGCGAGAAGAAGTAAAAGTAGCATAAAAGTTGTCTGAAAATAAAATAAAGACGATTAAACCCTCGTAATTGAATTGCTGAGCCTTTCGAATTCTACTTTCGGAGGAAGAATGAAAATTCGTGCCATGAACAAGACCCACAAAATATGATGACTCTGTATCATTAGGCGATACGAAAAAGAACTATTCTGTGTAGAAATTAAAAAAGAAAAACAAGTTTAGAAGTCTTACGCGTGATAAAATGTCGAAAATGTCTCCTGCAACTTCGAGCTGAGTGTATCCGACACCGTCCAGGGAGAATTTCAATACGTGAATGAGGATCAAACATATAGCGACGAATTCGAGCAACAAGCTAGCCGTGAAAAGTCTGGTTACTGGATGTTTTTGCAATCTTACTGCATACAATTGCAAGGGTACGAGAATGACGTAACAAATGAAAAATAAAAGATAGAGCTCGACAGTATTTTGTCGGTCGCAGGAGAACTGATAAGTCAGACTGTTCAATCCGCTCGTATTCGGATTCCCATTCACTAGCCATATGTCGTAATCCAATTCCAAAGATTCGTTGAAATGTTCCCATTGGCAGGTCGTCTCGTTTCTGTAACAAGCTACCAGGCTCATGTACCAAAAACGTGGTTGCCACAGGTCCTGTATGACGTACGTAAACTGATGCCCTTTTATCACATTCCATTTGGAATCCTCGTCTCTGCACAATTCCTCCTTCGGACAGGGCACTCGTCTGTCAATAATAATTCAGTCAAGTTTTAAAAACCTTCTGATAACCTTTCAGAGAACGTCTGAACGGAGAATATACAATATATTCGCCATTGTTATTAGGAGTATCATGTATTATGCATTTTCAGCAAACTTGTATAATTCATTTTTGAGTATGGACTGAGCAATTTCATTTTTGTCAAAAAATGTCAAGTTTTGTACTGGTTGTAAACGTTATTACAAAACGATCTTTTCTAGCTGGTTTGTAAATCTTTTACTCAAAAAAAGGTTCAGATTCTCCGATGTATGGAAACATGATTTTTTCAATATTTTCTGGGGTTTGTAGGACCCAATCAGCTTTGCGTAGTTGTAACTCTTCGTGCAAATGCTCTTGAGGCTTAATGTCAGGAAACAAACACTTCGGTGGTTGAAAGTAGGTGAAAAGAGTGTTGGAATTTATTTGAAAATGATGTTGTTTTTGTTGATCTAAGTCACCCAATTGTCGTTAATGAATGAGCTATTTAGGCTATCTTAGAAAATGTGATTTGTAATTTTATAAATAAGATTCAAAGTGTAAGGAGTGAAAAAGTAGGGTTCGGTAGTTCATCAAGATTACCTTAGAAAGTCTTGGCCTTCGTCGTTGCATCGAGCGTCATACGAACTCTGGTTAAGAGCATCGAACATCCTGGCGCAAGCCAAGCTGCGATTTTTGACAGTTCGATTGCCATAGTACTCGAGGAAGTGTCCCCGGTCAAGGACAGCAAGATTAATTGGTTGTGAGAAGTTTTTTTTCGAGGTGATGTTACCGAAAATATATCCATAAGATTCACGTTGGCGATGGCGATCGGTTTGTTGGAATCCGAATTTCATGAGAAATCGAAAAAACTCGTTCGTGTTGAAAGTGCCGGTAATGTGAGTGGATTCGACGAGTGTTAAATCGCTCCCGAGTACGAGAAGTATTTGGAGTCCGATGAAAATTCGAAGGATTCCGGGCTGAAGCGACATTTTACTAGATTTATTTTTACCACGAATGTCATGTAAACAGTTCTGAAGAGAGACAGAGAGAATGACAGTGGGACGAAGATGAATTTCCCGTCGCAATATTGCGAAAAATTAAACACTAGTACGATTCTCCGGAAATTCGAGAGGCGAACGCGATAAAATAAACAATAATAATCTCAGAAAAACAAAAACAATTTAACGACGAGTGGCCACACACAATTAATTACAAATGAAAAGCACGTTTTGTCCGTCGTATCGTCATTGCCGAAGATAATTGCCGGAGAAAAAATGTAATAAAAAAACGAGAGTTTATCGAGAGGAAATTTAATTGATATACACAAGGTCACGCACTAACACGGAGTTTTATCCCCAATGAGCATATGGTGGACCGATGCATCCTGCTATATCGTACGCAGCAGAAGAGTTGCTCCGTCTTTTCGATTATAAACATTTGTAAAATGTCAAGTTCCGTTTGAATGTTCACCAGAGAGCTCCGAAGCACCGTTTCATATTGATTTTTTCCACACCCCCGCCGCGCTTTCCTCGTTATCTTCACTTCGACCAACTGTTTGCACACGAATTTTGCCAGTTGTTCTCACTTTTGTCACTCACGACTCGAAAACACGCTGCACGCACTGAGTCCGCCTTTTACTCGATCCAGCGGACATCATCCATTTTCACTCGCACTCCCACCGATCCGCAAGTCCGTCAAAATGTCTAAGTCTCTACAATGTCTGTGTATTTATACGAGTACATTCTGCCTTGACATTATATGGAAACCCGTTTATATATAGATTTTATATGTATACTGCGTGATGACAATGTATAACACGTATCCGAAGATAAGGAACTCTATCGTATCGCTGATAATGATTATATGTTTCCGTCGTAGCGACGAACGCGAGGGCAGGGTCAAATAACCAACCAGACCAGCATGATCGGATTAGCAGGGTTGGTTATCATTGTTTTCATATCACACTCGCTTTTCATGCTTTTTCCAACAAATTCAACCAAAAATACAATTGTTAATGGAAGAAAATCTGGATTATATGAAAGTTTAACAACATTCGAAATTTAAATTGAACGTTGATATACGTGTGTATTTTTCGAGTACTTTCTATTCAAATTACCGACATCATCGCAGATGATAAAGCAAAAGACCAGCCTTACCAACTGATGATCATTCTGAATTGAACTGAATTGCGCCCCGATAGGCCACCCCTAAGAGTTTTGAAGAAAAGTCAATATATTTGCCTGAGGGGGGCTAACTCAGAGGCAATATTTAGGAGTCCAGTTTTTGAAAAATGTTTTACAGACGATTTGATTGCGCTGTCACAAACCACTCTACGATCATCAAGAGATTTATTTTTAAAAAGAACTTGAGGGAGCTAACTCAGCAGGTCCTTTGCACTCATGGCAGCAGCTCAGTCGATCAACATGATCTGATATCTTGGCTGAGTTACCATCGTTAGAGCACTCGAAAACCGGGAATTCGTAACGCACCGACTCCTATCGCCGCAAATCATGGAGTTTCTCGACTCCCGACATGCACGCGCCTTTCCCCCTCTCTTCCGTCCACTGCTTCTCGTTTCGTCCCCTCCTGCCCTACTTGTGGTGCATTTGTGGCCCGCGATATTGGATCCGCCAACTTGAATTTCTGAATTTCGAGTGCAGATTTGTAATCAGCGACCCCGAAAACCCCCGAGTACAAAGTTTGGGGCAAAATGTGTATAAAAATGAGAACAACGAAAAATATTTCCGAGTTAAGCGATTGGGCACGGAGGGTGCAACGTTTTTCCTTGCCATAGCATTGTTTCGTTATCTCTTTTCCTGCTGCCTCTTTTTTATGTTCTTCACTACCGCACTCATGGAAAAAAGCATTTTTTGATACTTGCAATCACGTAATTCATTGGCGTCCAACAATGACTTACGTGACTGATAATTAATTGAAAAAATAAATACAAATTCTCGCAAACGTGACCATCGCGTTGCATTTGCCTCTAATTTTAATTCTTCTTTGTTGCTTTCTCTTGCACCCTCACGGTGTTTGGCTATAAAAGAATATTTTTTTCAATTTCGTGTCACATCGGTTGAAGTTTCACTGAAGAAATCTTCAATTGTCAACAAAAAGTTTGAACTGGTCGTCCGAAATGCATTTCGGTAAGTAATCATTCAATTTGTTGAAATATATTTTATCCATTTTGTTTGATATTCATACCATTTTTCATATATTGTACGTTCCCTATTCGCCTTTTTGGGCGAATTTAACAAAAACTCGATTCTATATATGATGCACTGGTGTATCGTATTTGCACGAAAGTTAAAGAAATCTGTGAAAAATCCAGCGGTCTAACCAAGTTATAAGTTTGAAAACGATTAGCTGATTTTTCGAAAGTTTTTTACACTCGAATGTCTGTTAATCTTGTCAATTTTTCGATCACCTCTCCGGTAGTTTTCTTATCGAGCCTTTTGACCCTGACCCATACTGGTTCGTATCCAAATTCTGGGTCATCCTCGCCTAGTCTCATACCGAGCAGCACTATCAATTATGGCGGGACCTGTTCTACGTGGCTGAATCGCCTCCATGCAAGTCTCGGTTTACACTCTTTCAATATACAATTACTCCAGGTATGAATACAATTAAACTATAAATAAAATCACTATTGATTTTTCAATGGCACCGTTGCCAAATGGTTTCAATACTTGATCTCCACTCTTTTTATCACTGCATAATTATCAAAATATACATTTTATTTTTTGCAGAAAATCGATACAACCCAGCTGAAAACTTTTGTTTTTTCTCCAATTGCCGTTTCACTCACAATGGCTATGCTAAACAACGGAACGTCAGGCGAAAGCCATAGGAAAATTCGGAAGGCACTTGTAGGCCAACCAAATAGACATTTTTTTTTTGACAAAAATAATAATGGATAGCGACAGGTATCATCGGACGCGGAATCGCTCCCCGATCATAACTCCACGACCACTCTCGCGCGCTCGGCCGTTTTTTCCGATGTTCGCGCGCAGTTTTGATCTATTTCTCCGGTCTTAAATGAAAAACGAAGATTGACATTTTGTTGCAAATCCATTCTAGTTTCCAAATTCGTTTAGAAAATGAAAATTGGACGACCGATAGAGCGTCCAGCTTCGCTGGAAATAATGGCATAAAAAACTTTCGGTCTCAATTACGCGGAAACTAATTATCGGACGACATATGAATTTTGCACACACAAAATAGTTACTAGTATCAACTATGTCGCGAAGAGCCTATGCTGAAATCCAAAAAATGGCTGCGGTATGAATTTTTGAAAACATGCTATTTTTTTCGGTTTTTTTGAGTTTTCTCTCTTAATTATTAACCGATCGGGTTGTTTCGCCTCTCATTTTCTTCGTTTTTTAGTTCTCTACATTTCGCCCTTTGAGACCATCGATATTCCTCCATTACTTTTCCTTTTAGAAGCAAAAAACCAAAAAAAATGCTTTTTTTTCACTAATTTGTTAATAACAAATTCCCCGATAAAAATCTCGAGTGGAAAAGTATACAGTTATGATCGGGGAGCGATTCCGCGTCCGACGATACCTGTCGCTATCCATTATTATTTTTGTCAAAATAATCTAATGATTTCAGAGCTTATTGGACTGGCCTATAGACCAACGCTGTGTAGTGACGACTGGTCTTCAGGCATTTGTCGATGAGTTGGCTGTGAGTATCGTTCTATGAAACGTCACAGTAAACTATCAACGAAGGACTACAATTGTTGAGATATATCAAATCGATCAGCGATTACATTAGTTATTATTTCATTGCTTGTGTTTTTAGTTATCATCTTTTTCAAATTGAAGATTTTAGGTAATTGGCCCTATTTATTGACGGTCATTAAATCAATTTGTGAAAACGTTTTGTTTGTTAAGGTAAAATAAAAAAATGTCAACATTTACATTTTGGATTGCAGAATTACAAAATCCACGGACTACTAGTGGAGAACCGTGTGTTCGCATCTTCAAAAATGCAGCTTCGCCCCGAATTCATTTCAGACGTCACGACAACTTTCCGTGCGGCAGTGCAGACAGTCGACTTTGAAAATGCAGTCGAAGCGAGCAGTGCCATCAACGCATGGTGCGAGGAAAAGACGAACAGCCATGTTGATACTGTTGCCAAAACACGTAAGATCATGGTATTTATTGATTTCGACTAAATAAAACAAAGTCCTCAATAACTTAGCATGTTATTTTTGTTGTAGTTGACGTGAACGGGGATACGAGCTTGGCTATTGCGAGCATTATTCACTTGAAGAAGAAATGGTCGGATCCTTTTAAAGCTAAGAAGACAAGGCCATATTCATTCACCGATGCTCTTGGCGTGGCACACGAAGTGTCCACAATGAATAAGATTGGACACATCCGTTTTGGGGAAATTAAGGGTATGAAAGCGAGTGTTCTCGAACTCCCATTAAAGGTGAATGAGTTTGGCATTAAGAAAAATTCAGACAAATGCTCTGCGTAAACATTATATTTTTGTATTTTCTTTCTTTTGTTTTTTCAATGAGTAGAGCTTCTAATTATTTCATAGTCTGAGGCTGTTCACGATGGCATAGCTTTTTTGCAGCCACTAATCATAGAAGCACAAATATCTGAACTCTTTTGAACTTGACGAAAACCGATGAAATTAATAGTAAAAACGGTATAAATTTTTTGATTTTTTACAGGCCGAACCCAATACCAAGAACATGAGCATGTTCATCATAACGCCAACAGACCCATATAACCCAATATCTTTCAATGCAGTTTTGGAAAATGTGAATATCATGAAACTCCGTCCTGAGGCTCAAGTCGCCCACGTTAGTATCAAGGTGCCGAAAATTAAGATTGAAACTTACGTTGACATCAAGTCGAACGTGGACGCAGTAAGTAGACTGATTTACACAAGTTAACTTAATTCTTAGTTTAAGAATTTTGCACTTTGATTATTTCGTGAGTAGGAGAGTGGTTGGAATTCCGGTGAAAACGCCAAATAATGTGTGCGGATTATTTCAAGTGAAAGATAAATGACGTCGCTTGCATTGGCATTTGGGTGAAAAAATGTTGCTCTAAATTTTCACGATTCATTATTCAATTTCCGCAGATGGTACCTGGTGGTGCATTCCATCGGAGTGAAACAAACTTTAAGGGAATCACCGACTCCCCTGACCTTGTTTATCACAAATGGGGACAGAGAACTACCATATCAATCGACGAAGAGGGCGTCGAGGTTACAACAACTGGTAAAAATTTGCAATATTCCAAACATTAAATAAGTTTCATACATCGACATGCAAACGCATTTCGATACTGAAATTGTTAAAGCAGTTTTCATCAAAAAATGCGATTGATACATTAATTCGTCGTTCCTTTCATCGCCCGAATCGATTGAAAAACAAAATCATGTATTATTCTTTTTCAGATGCTCTTTCCGATGGGCCTCCCGCCAATCCTGAACCCTTGACAGACCGTCCCTTCTACATTCTCATCTGTGTCCTACCTACAAGGAATCAGGTCATCTACGCTGCCCGCGTCTCTCCTTGAGAACAAAACATTTTTCTATTACTAACCTTGAATTTATTCTTCACTTGAAAAATTCAACTCAGCAAATTTCAATTTATACTAAAACCGACTCGTCTATCAAATCAATCGCTCAGCAGAAGCCAGTTTTCCTACGGCTTTCATATACTAACCCAACTGAAACTCAATCAAAATATATTCTCCTCTGTATCGGCCGGGTTTTCCACAGTTTCCCTCGGGCCTCGTGCAAATGCGATACAGAAGTAACTTATGAAAGAGTGGCTGTGGGCAACACTCTGGCAACGAAAAAAAAAACATATGTATGTACACAATAATATTAAGAAATGCGGTCAAATTTGTATCACCCAGTTACCATTTATGTTTTCAAAGAACTGACCAAAAATAAAGGAAATTACAGTTATATCACATGCTTTTTTGTTGACGTTCTGCTGCCAAATCCGTGCTAAGATCCCTGATGGATTACCTTAAGCATAAACATGCCAGAGAGAACGTTCTAATTGAAAAAAAAAAAAAACAGTATTTTCCAGGCACAATTTCAAGGATGATATGATTTTATAAAAAGACCCAATGTGAAAAAACTTCAATTAGTTACTATGCAGTTATAAAAATTCAAAGTCGATCATGTTGATCGACTGAGCTGCTGGCATGAGTGCAAAGGACCTGCTGAGTTAGCTCCCTCAAGTTCTTTTTGAAAATAAATCTCTTGAAGATCGTAGAGTGGTTTGTGACAGCGCAATCAAATCGTCTGTAAAACATTTTTCAAAAACTGGACTCCTAAATATTGCCTCTGAGTTAGCCCCCCTCAGGCAAATATATTGACTTTTCTTCAAAACTCTTAGGGGTGGCCTATCGTGGCGCAATTTAGTGCAATTCAGAATGATCATCAGTTGGTAAGGCTGGTCTTTTGCTTTATCATCTGCGATGATGTCGGTAATTTGAAAAGAAAGTGCTTGAAAAACACACACGTATATCAACGTTCCATTTAAATTTCGAATGTTGTTAAACTTTCATATAATCCAGATTTTCTTCCATTAACAATTGTATTTTTGGTTGAATTTGTTGGAAAAAGCATGAAAAGCGAGTGTGATATGAAAACAATGACCCTCCCCGGGGAAAAAACCCTGGACAAGTACATTTGTTTGACTCCCGTTTCTACCACGCATGAACTGTTCTCGTTCTGACTCCTTCACGAATAACGCCTCAGCTATAGCCGCGATCTGGCCGCGATCGTCGGCGGGAAAAAAGTTCTTTTTTTTTTTGGTAGAGGCGCGACGAAATCTTTTTTTAAACTGGCTGCTTTCACGCCTGTTGGCCACAAGTTGTTTTCTCTGTCGGCGGCATTTCTCGCGCGCTGTTTTCGCCGTTTTCGGCCATCTTGTTTTCCCCAATAAATTTGTGTCAATAACAAAGAAGTACGAAACACTGAGTAAATTTGAGATTATCAGAATTAATCATAAAGCAAATAAAGAAGAACAAGTATTGCGATTCAATCGTGAGTTTTGTGAGTGCTGGAAGAGGGGTATAATTTTTTTTTTTTCCAAAAATTTCCCTATGAGCTCCTTGGGGAACGATGGAGTTGGTGACGACTCCGTCATTTGTTTGGATTCGAGTGTCGACGAAACCGCGATCGAAATTGAAAATGATTGCGATCAGTCGGTTTCGGAAGTAATTGCTTTTGACAAAACATTACCTCCGGGCGTCGCACCTGATGGTTTTATCATCGTCGACGAGACCGAGGAATCGGACAAGGTTAACGAACCCAAGGACTCTCATGACGATGACGGAAAAGCCGAAAAAATTCAAAAGCCCATGTTCAAAATCGTTTTTGGCGACGAAAGTATATCGAGGTAAAATTTTCATTCAAAATTCATTCCCCTTGTCAATTTTTCACCGAATTCGCAAATTCGTATTTCTTTCTCTGTTTTAGACTCTACAAGAAACGCGTTAAAGACTTTTTCCACAGACTCGTACCCGGAGACACACAAATTGACGAATCCAACTCCGACGATTTTGTTCTCGAAGTTCGCGGTCCACTAAAAAGAGGTCGTAAACGCAGTCACGACCATTTAGAGATCAAAGAAGTCAAAAAAGTCGACAACGATGAGGAACTTAACCTTGATGTACTGTTCAGAATTGAAAATAGACCAGCGCTACAGGATAGGCTTGATGTGCCGACTTATGGAAAGGTTTGCGCACTAATTCCATCACAAAACAAACAGTTGCAGCATTGACTTAAGGTGATCCGTCAGTCTTGCGGTTGGTAACAAACTAGATACATTTTGTTTTTGGGTGCGCTTGATATTTTGAGGAAAAGAAGAGTTACACGTTATTCTGTCATCAAAAGAGAACAACGTGTAACTCTTTTTTTTCTTTAAATGTCAAGGGAGTCCGAGAACAACGTGTATCTACTTTTTAGTTATCGACCCTCGAGTCTGGCAACTGCTAAATCACCTTGAGTTCACTTCGGATGATTTATCAATTATTAAATTTGGGGTCCAAATGATCTTCTATTAAAGAAACTGCTGAAACGGTAGAAGACGGAGCAGCAGGGCCCAGGACTAAAGTTAGAGAGCATAAAATTTTCTATTTTTGGTGTGGTTGTCTATGGACTCGGTCCAAAGAACACCAGATTTTCGAGGATCGGGTTCTAGTCGACCGATTTGAAGGGTCTGTTTCAATTCGCTCTCAGCCATAAACAAATGAAAGTAGAGGGGTGGCTATTGAGACTTTTTTGCAGGAAATTTTATGCGCTACAACTTCAACTCCACATACTTTTGCTTTATCTCTAAGAGTTTGGGCAGCACCTGTGCTGAAAGTCTGCTCATTCTGCAATTTTGAGAACTCCTATTAATTGAATATAAATTCCACCAGAAATTCGACCAAATATTGGATTCAACGAGTGAAGCAAAGAAGTCAAGCGAGGAGGAAGGCAAGTCGTTTTGTCGACCAAAAATGAACTGTTTCAATTGTATGGGTAATCATTCAATACGAGATTGTCCCGAGCCACGTAATTACAACAAGATTCAAAAAAACAGAAACGAATTTACGTCTCGCGCACCACAGAAAGTTGGTCGGTATCACGTGGAAAATGACGATCAGAAATATGGACGATTTGTGCCGGGTCAAATAAGCCGAGAATTAAAATGGGCTCTTGGTATCGGGGACAATCAACTTCCTCATCACATATACAGGTATCGCGAGTCGAGACAGATGAAAATGAGGGCAAAGAAATCATCAGAATTGCCCAATAATTATTATTCTGACTGTCACAATTCATCATCATAACTTTAATTAATATCGTCAAATAATTGAATTAATTATTAGTTTCCACGAAGTCAAAACTTGAGCCAAAACTCTATTTTGTTTCTAGCGTTCGTAAAATTCACTGGAATCGGCGAACGGAATATTCTCTCAGCAAGAAACAATTTCAAACGATTTTATTGAGTTTTACGAACGTTGTAATATTTTTCTTTTGTTTTTCATTATCACTCACGTCACTTTGCGGATATTATTTCAAAGGGATCAGGATCCTTTTTATACTTTACGTTTCTTGCAATCGTTCCACCTAGAATGAGAAAACTTGGCTACCCTCCAGGGTGGTTGAAGGAAGCGAGACTTCAGCACTCTGGTATGAATCTCTACAATTCGGAGGGTGTTCTCGAGTCGGAAGTTACGGACGAGTCCGGTGAGATATTTGAGGAGGGTGATCGAGATCAGTACGACGTGAGATTAATCAAGGACTTTCCGGGTTTCAATGTTCGGCCCCCATCCGGCACGAGAGAGGTAGCGACCAAACTAAGAAAAAATTTTATATACAGAACAAAAGACGATCGAGTGACGCAATATTAATTGTAAAAAAAAAAACAATCATTTCTCCCTGCGATTCAACCTCGTGATAATAGGACGACAAAAAGTACTGGAAATCGAAACGATACGCTGCTAATAGTAAGGAATCGTTGCTGGCCATGATTAGCGAGAAAAAAGTCGAGGGGTACAAGAGGAAAAAGCTCAAACGAACTGTAGAACCGAGTACCGATAATACCGAGCAAACTCCCACTGAAATGGAAGTAGAAAAAGATGTGGATGGTAAGTTATGAGTTTTATTTCGATTATGACATTTTGATCACCTATTCCGATCTTTTTTCCATCTAGCTCGAAAATACTCACTTCGATCTGTCGTTATTTCAGACAACATCGTTGAAAACGTGTCGGTAAATGGCTTTTTCATTCCTCCTTTGCCAAAAAGTCCTGTCAAACCACCGTTGCCATCTGATAACGAAGAGGGCTCAGTAGATTCGCCGAAAGCAGAGCTTCCCATCGTAAGAATTGCTTTTTTGACGAATTTTTTGAAATTCCTGACATTGAATCGCAAAATTATTCCAGTTTACGCTACGAAATCTTGCACTTGAAACATTTGCAAAAAAACATGAAGGAAAAACTGTTTCGTATTGTCTTTTCATGCTCGGTTTCCTTCTTTATCAAGGCTGAAGCTGCAGCATCACCTGGTCACGTCGATTCTCCATCTTTGGCTGACCTTGAGCGACGCAAAAAACAGTTGTTGGCAGAGCTCGATGACTCGAGTCAACCTTCACCTCCGACGACGCCAGCAACCAGCAAACCGTCTAGTTTAACATCCCAAACAACGACTGAACCAATCGTTGAGCAACAGGAACCCCAAAAAACGATAACCAACGATACTCCGATCGAAACTGTCGAAGCAATGTGCAGTTTGACAACACCTTCTCGAGGAATGATTAAATCGATGGATTTAGGCACTCCTTTGCTCGAAAGTACATCACCGTACAACAAACTCCCATCCACCGACAAATTCGCCAAAGACGTTTGCGATATCATGCATTTTGAAAATTTACCCGATTCGACCGGTAAGTATGAACAGATGACGGGTATTTTGCAAAAAGTTCGTACCACGCTTGCTATGAATCAGCAAGAATGACAGACAGATGAAGCATTTAAAAACATTGATAATTGACGACTCCTTCTGACTAAACGTTCGTTTTTTTTGAGCGAACGGGGAATGTGACGGAAAAAATATTCACTATTCACATGAGTCAAGTATGTATTCGAATGAGAGCTAAAATACTTGTAGTTTTTAGTGAAGAAAAAATACAATAGCGAGCCATCGAGCCAATATGATATTTAATTCATAAAATATTATTTAAAAAACTATCAACTTTTTGAGGATTTAATGAATTTCGAAAGATGTATATTTCTAGTAATATTTCGATGAAAAATTGGTACAAATTTGGTGTTCAATGATCAATTCTACAAACAAATTTGTGAAGTTTATTGCACAAAGCTAAGCCCCTATTTGTCAACGATATTACCTAGGGAACCCAGATACGTGCGTGGCTGTAGGTATGTTTTTTTTTTCTCAAAAAACCTACATACATTCATGTGTACATATACATTTACCTAGGTATAAGAATATTTTTTAAATAAATAAAAAGAAAAGTATGAATAAAAATATTTGACGATTTTGGTCGAATGGACGGAGATACGATTGTGTCAATTCCTGTCAAATTTTCCATTATCCTGCTGCGAACTTTTATGTATATTTCTATGATTTTTTTCAGACGATGAATTAGACAGATACTAATAATTTTATTCCATAAATATTCGGAAATAACTAAAAACGTATTAGACCAATTTTCTGTTTGGTGATACTTTGAAAACTGTTCGTTAAACGCTTTAGAAATTCCGTTGATACGATGTTCAATTTTTTTACAAAAATACATGCATTATTCGCAGTTCTAGGATTTTTTGATAAATATTTAATATTTGAGTGTATTCTTATCAAAAATCGTAACGATTTAGTAAGATTGCCAAAAATGAAACGAAAAAAAAAAATCGTCTGACTATCTGTCTGAAAATATTTTGTTTAAATGTTCTAATAACTTTTACGATTTATTTCGAACATCAATGTTCGTGAAATTTTTAAGATTTTTCAATTTTTTGAAATTTTTCTTCCAATCGCGATTGAAATTCGGATTCAGTGAAATTTTGAGTCGTTGAATATCTTCAATTCGTCGTTAATTGGAATGATGCTTGACAACAATATTCAATAATTGTTTCGTTACTGCGAGGTTATTGTTTAGTTTTCTTGTTGTTTTTTTTTTAATGTTTGATAAAATGTTACAGGAATGTACATTGGTACGAAATCATCATCCGTATATTGCCTTTCTCAATGGACAACAAATTTTACATATCTTTGAAAAAATTTCAAATACCATTAATTTCACGATTTGCTATAAAAAATGTGTTTCTTTCAACTATTTTACTCGAATAAAGAGGCTCATATTTCAATTCTTAATTGTACTAGCGTTTTCACCTTCGGTTTGAATACTTGATGTTATCCGAGCAGTCAATCGATCACAGCTCGATTTCGAAAAAACCAATTTCATTGCCGATTCCCCCTTTGGTCTCTAAATTTTCACCCTCCTATTATTTTTTTCTTCGTTTTTTTCAAATAACGAATTGCTTTAAATTCGAAAAAAAACGACAGCGAGTAGCGAATATGCAACTTCAATCGCACTAGAATTTTATATCACATTATTTATATTGCGTGCCTAATTAAATTCACAAATTCAGTCCAATTGAATATCAATTGATTTAACACTTATTTTGATATCCCAAGTATCTAAGATCTACCGTTTACCCAGCTTATCATCCTCTTTATCTTCGTTATATGCAAATTTAGATTTATCTAGTTTTTTCTTTTTCACTTCCGAATTTTTAATACTATTTGCTGAGCAGATATTCCGACACGATGTCTTCCAACCCTCTGCCCTTATCCTTTCTCTCTCCCACGGTTGTGTTTTCTTTCTAGTCATTTTTTTTTCTCGTATATTCCTTTATCGTTATCCATAAATCATGTTTTCGAGTTTGCCGAAGCTCTCGTTCAGATCCTCATCACCGGATCGATTCGAAAAGCGTTGCTCGTTCTCAGTTGGCTGCCGGAGGTGGAGCCGGTGGATCATCGTTTGAGCCCTGGGACCACAAAAAATTGGAAAATTTTGTAAGATCGAACAAAAATCTGAGTAATTTCACTTTTTCAATGTTTCATCGATCGAAATGTGTTTATTTATTCATTTTATAGGCGAAAGAACTTCAGCAAATCTGATGATATTCAGTTCCCAGCTCATTTCACTCACGGGAGCATTGTCGAAAGGTTTCGTGTCCTCGAGACTCCTTTGACGAAGGGAATTCGGCCTGAAGGCATAAAGCAGAGCAAACACGCCGAATATCATCGTCAAGAAAAACATATCCGTGCTCGGTTGATCGTTCTGTGGGCCCGGAACTAAAACGACAAAACAATTGATTAAATTCCCGAAGAAAACACGAACAAAATTGAGGAATAATCTTGTATAATGTTTTCATTATCTTCTCAGATTAATACGGAGATTGAAAAGTAATTGAGACGAAGTTTTTTCAATGTGGAACTCGATCGTCTTTCCTGTTTTGTTTTCAGAGATAATATAGTTTGTAGCATTTTTCCTTGACAGCATTCACGCTTCCTCATACATTAAAAATTGAATCGTCAAGTAATGCATCATTTTTAAACAGTTGAATACAAAAAAAAAAAAAAAACAATTAAACGTGATAATTATAAAATAATTAACGTGCTTTGAACGAAGAAAAAAAAATTTATACTCACGCCTTGTTGTTGGATAGCATTCATTCTCCGTACAGGCAGACTGTGTCTGACGTAGCTATAAAAAATAAGAATTTGCTTTTATAAATGTTCACCTTGTGAAAAAAAAACAACAATCATTCGGCACGTGACATTTGTCCAAGAATGTAATCAAAATATGTTGGTATTTAGGAATCTGCGATGTTCTCTTTCTTCCAACGAAACAATTATTGAATTCTATACAAAATCGATTTATCTGAGGGGTTTATCGATGTCTAGCAGTTTTTATCATGAGCCCAGACATCAAAGAACAAAAGAAAGTCATTTCATAATGATAAGAGATTTAAAAAGTTATTAAACGCTAGATTTTTGTAAGTCGACGTATTTTTATCATCGTTTGAGGAAAAATAAATTACGATGCGTCATCTCTAATCATAATAATTTTAATGACACGTGCATAGGCGATATCCCAGGTGTTTCAGGTTCCATCGTCGAAAATACTAGTGATTCTTATTGGTAGCGATGTCCGGTTCAGAATTTAAGGGGCTCAAAGATCTCGGAGGGCCACAAATAACAATGAAAAATTGGAAGCCCCCGGGAATAATTGGTTCGAGGTTTTTCGTGGTTCATGTAAGTTAATAAAACGTCCAAATTTTTCTCCCATTAAAAAAAACTGCACACAGTCATGTCGTGGCTGTTGTTTTTGATTTTAAGAGGGTACGAGACGTATTTTCGTTGAAAATTCAATGGTCCATCAAATTACACACTCATATTTTTGTTTGTTTATTGTAGCACTTTTCAAAATTCTTGACGTCTGTCAGAATCGACGAAAAAAAGGATTTTTTAAAATGAATTTGAGACAAATCCATTGAACGTTTTCGCTATATTTTGGGTGCCAGTTAATAAAAAAATGCGTATTATATTTCTCAAAATGTAAATTTATCGTCGAGTCAAACTTCAACTCAATTGCGTCAGTAGTTTCTCAATTTTTGATAATCACTTTTTTTAATCTCTTTTAGATAAAAATGCCACTTGAAAATTACGAACTTGACTATTATTTCATTTGGCGGAACCGGTATATTTTTTCAGCTGTCACGTAGGATCTTTTTTTTATTATATTTATACTCTTATCTTTTTAGCGATATTGCCAACTTTCTGGCTATGTATGTGTTCTTAATTTTTGAGCTCAATTACCGCCTTGCTCGATATAAAAAAAAGAGCGTCGCGAAGTAATCTGATTGATAATTCCACGTGTGTTTATTTATTTTTACAGAGAGGTACTCACAATAGAGAGAAGCCGTTGCACTGCCAAGTTACTCCAAACGCATTCGCACGGATCTAGTCCCTCGTCCATTTTAATATTTGTTTGTCTGTTGATAAATAAAAAAATTCCAGTAGACGAATTAGCGATCTTGAGCCACGAAAGGAACAAGTATATTTCAGTTGTTTCTTAGGAATTGAAGTTTAGTTAAGCACGTTTTAAGCAAGTTTGTTTATAATTCGTGTGATTATAGTTGACGTGTTAGAACAATTTAGTTAGCACGACTTACGTGGCTTTCGATATGAATAATGGATATTTCGAAGCATGAAAATTTTAACGACAGAGATAGAAAGCGAATGACCACTTGGGCAGCAAAGCACTGATAGTCTTTTTTTTTTGCGTTGTGCATTAATAAAAAAGCGAGAGAAAAAAAAATGCAGCCAAAACATGAGGGTTATGGAATTGTTTCAGGTTTCGAGAAATACAAGGAGAGGAACAAAAATGTTTTCAAGGACACCGGGACAGGAAAATTATTTCTACTGAAGATAAGAGGCTCGGAAACCCGTCCAAGTGCTCTTTCATTGGCTGAATAGTCTTCACATATGTTGTGAAATCTGAATGAGATACCGTTCGTATAAAAGGAACTTAATTGGAGTATAAAAGAGTGAGTAAATTTTATTATAAACAACAACCAAAACGATATCATCGTGACAACTGATAAAATATCTCGTTACTAATTCATAAGTGGATAAATATTCTTTATGCAATTTGTTTTATGAAAATATGAGCTTAACGATTAAATTAGTGATCGAGAAAAGCGAGCTAGAGTGGGAAGAAAAGAGATAGCGAACGAGAGAGCAAAAAGCAGAGAGAGAGAGAGAGAGAGAGAGAGAGACGAAGTATGGAGAACATGTAAATTAGGCCAGTCAATTATCTTGTTAAGTTCTAAACGAAAAATGAAGAATTATCGACAACTATTTATGAAATTGGATAAATTGTGACAGGTTTTCTAAATATAATTAACAATATACCAACGACTGTCATTGACATTTTCATGAAAATTCTCTATAAGGCGTCAAATAAAATGGAATACTTTACTCTTTCGCTTTTCCTATGTTCCAATGGTTTTATTTCTTGGCTTCCACTGGCCAAATTCGAAGTTTCGATTCAGCGTCGTAAAACACAACCGATTGATATCTGATCCAACACCCACAACTTGACGTTTTCACTGCTGCTGACAATATTTTCGTTCTTTGGCCGCTTGTTATATTTATGTACTTGCACAGGATGCCAGCAGCTGTAATAATACACCATCGCGCACCCACGAAACGCGACTTTGTCACTCCCGCATTGGACGAAATCCTCGGCCAACGAACGTTCGTGGAATTTGGTGCTTGTCGGGAAAAGCGCGAGATTCTCATGAGTTTAAACTCATCTTTTTCGACAAATACCCCCTGCTAGTAAATAACTTTTCAGTCATTTTTGCAAACTTTAATTGATGTTTTACTTGACGTTCCGTTGCAATATTTCATCGAAATTTCAAACGCATATCCATTTGACACACATTTATAAAATACTCCAAAAAATCTTACATTTCTTAGCAGAATTTTGTTTAAAAAAAACCATTGAAAATATTTATAAGTGTTTCTACCTTTCAACATTTTGTCACTCTTTGTTCGTAATTAATGATAAATACGACTCTTACCCTCTTTTCCTCTTCGTTGGAGTATCGTTCAGTTTTCCTGAGAATTTCAACGTCCAATTGACTTTATAATTCTCGGAGCATAAACAATTAATCCTTGTAACTAACACGAGTTTCTTAAACCGAAGAACGTCAAGGAAAAAACAAGATTCAAGCATTTGAATACCGAACATTTGACTAGAGTGTGAACCATTGTAAATAAATATTTTATTGTCTTTCTATGAAAAAATTTATGGTCCAGAATGGATTGAATGTAAGCATTAAAATATTGTTATTTATCAAAGTTGCTTTTAATAATTCTTGGAAATGAATATTCCTGCATAAATAAAAGTCAATGATTGTATTTATTGGTTGCAGCAGCTGGTTTTGTGGAGGAGCGACAACATGACGAATGGATGGAAACTACGAAGGAGGCGCGCACGAATGAACGTCGACCGAAATCGTCGATTGGTGGATTCGCCTCGACCATGTGACCATGGCGGGTTATATATGGTTCGTGCGTCGCCACGCTCGTGTCATTTGCTCCATCAAGCCTCTTCTACGAGGACACGAATACTTGTTGAAAACAATAGTCTATCCCAGAAGTCCGTTGAATCAGTAAAAAAAAAAAAAAACAAAACGCGAGTAAGTGTCGATCCATCCAATCAGTAAAGTTGTTTAAATCGAAATCAGGACGAACATTAAAAAACGTAATCTTGGTTAGCGACTCCCGCGATCTCCGCGTTCGCGATCAATCACATTATTCAAATTTTCATGATTGTTTATCGCCTCAATTACGTTCTATTCAAATCGTTTCGAAAGAGATAAAAAAAATGAATTATTGCTGGAAGCTGTTTCACTGAATAATACAAACTAGTCGAACACAGATTGTTTCCGTTCGTATGGCATAAATTATCACCACATATCTTCGTTAATCATTCCTGCGATCTAATGTTGAGAAATATCGGAATAAAAACCTATTTCATTTCCGGATATAATCGGTTGAGGCTATAAATTGTATGGAGAATAAAAAAGACTCATTTCATTGAAAAATCGCTAACGATTTTGTCTTGTTATTTTTTATTTTGTAGTTTCTCGCCTATGAATCATCTCAATGTCATCCAAAGTGAAGCTGATCCTTCGAGGAAGATCGCTAAAATGAAAATCAAATGAAAAATCGAAGGGAGACGTTTATTCTTCATTTGGTACCTTCCGCGAGTTACCGTTCGTGAAATAAGTCTCAGAGTGAAAAGAAACGAAGACAGAAACTGAAAAAAAATTCTAACAGATTCATTAAACGAGCGGTTATGGGTCTTAAGTACACAAGTTTCCGTACAGTTTTGACATTATCGAGAATTTTTCGAGTTTCGAGAGTCTCGACGGCGGAAGAAAAAGGGCTCTGTGCTCGCGAGCCCCATCAGTGCCCCGTTGTCTTTTCACCCTGTAACATCATCGCCCAGCGATCCTATCATTAGCCACCACGTATCTTTATCTCGTGAGTATATTCAAATTGTCAAATTATTGTTTTTATTTGAACTTTCATCGAAAGCAACTTGAAGTTTCATTATTTTTTGGAGTAATTCAAAACTTCGAACACGATTTACACGCTCAGTAAATCGGGTCTGGAATTTGGCAATGTTTCCCACAATATTTCGCACGATTTCTGATCGTTATAATTACAAAAATTGACCAATTAACATGAATAATAGAAAGAAAGACTGAGAGCAACGACAACGCCTATTTTTCATGATACAAATGAATGTTAAAATTCTCCAAAACGATTTGTCAGCTTTCGTAAAATCCTCCGAAGTTGTGCTTTAACTTGAAAGAAAAGAAACTTTCACTACTTTTCGTAACTTTGATGAAAACTTTCTCCCACAAGTTTACGCGAACATTGGGAATGAATTCAGTCGATATTTTCCAAAGTAAAAGTACCATTTACAAAATTCTTAAGTAAAAGATTACGATGACGTTTAATTTGGTACATTTTAATACGAATCAAGAGAAAGAAATAATTGTGGCATCGAAAAATAAAAATATGAAAAAAAATATGGAATCGAACGAAAATAATAAAGTTCCAGGTTTTTTTTTCTTGCTATACGAGTGCGCGTTGATCGTACCAAATAATAATGAAGCTTCGATTTCTAATAAGAGGAGTTGAATCGTGCGTGTGACAGAAAAGCTCTCGTCCAAGTACTCGATAGCTTTACTCTCTACCCCTTGTCCATCCTCTCTCTTTCTCTCTCTCTCTCTCTCTCTCGCTTCCTCTCTCCCTTTAGACTGAACAGCATCCGTGCTGGACCATCAGGATCGTATATCCCCTCCTATAAAATACCCCTCTACTTCCCCGAGATTTCATCCCTGGCGATCTGTGAATATCGCCTTTGAAATAATACCGTTTGATCGGTGCCCGTCAACATTGCACAATGAGCTCGTTATGGGGCGAAAAGGGGGCAGGCGGGACAGGGGGGGACAGAGGCAATTCGAGAGTTGTGATGTGTGTTGAAGGGCTATCCATAACTTGTCGTTGTCCTCGTCGTACGTAATTTCACACGTACGAGCTTACTCAATATAATACACGCCTATGCATTTCCTCTTTCTCTCGTCCTCATATACATTCATTTCAAACATTATATCGATACATATCAAAATATCAGGTTCCATCGATTTTCCATTCTTTTTCGTCAATAACTTTATTTCTTCATTCCCAAAACCCTTCTCTTCTTTTTTCTTTATGTGTTTATATATTTTTTTAAATCAATTTATTATTGAAATACCAACAAAAGTTTTGATGTTTCTATGGATACGAAAAAATTGATGGGCTTATGGATTTAGAAAAAAATGTTCAATACTTCCGTTTTAAAACACTCGCCAGAATCTTTATTTCTTCATTTTATTTTTGTATTTGATGTTGAATATGCTCTAAGTCATGTTTTTAGTTGATTGAAGAAAATTTGAAATGTTCTCAACTCTTTTATTTTGTTATTTCAATTTCTATTAATTTCATACTGAAAAAACGGTCGATTATTTAAAAAAAAAATTTATGGATATGTATAAAAAAATGAATTCTTGTTACTTTTGAATTGAATATTGAATGAACGATAAAATATGTTGTCAGTTGATTCAGATCAGGACAATTCGTAATGGCCGCACCTTCTTTCCTTGATTTCATGATTTTTCATTAATTTAATACTGAAATATCAATAAATTACGGTTCAAGTTATTGTCGTCGTTTGTTCAATAATTTTTTTAATCCACGTACAAAAACACTTGACAGATTTTTGAATTTTGTCATTAATATCAACATTTTGTATGGAATTTGCAATGAAATCTATTTTCTTAATGTTTTCATTCACGATTAAGGAAAATTCGAAATGACGTCGACGGTGGTGAAGACGTCGACTCCGAACAGCGTCGACGGCGACGGCGATCGTCGTGAAACCTGGTCCGGAAAAGTCGATTTTCTTCTTTCCGTTATCGGCTTTGCAGTCGACCTTGCCAATGTTTGGAGATTTCCGTATCTTTGTTACAAGAATGGTGGTGGTGAGTACAGCATTCGTGGATATCAAATTTTTATAAAATAAGTAACAAAATCTATTTAATAAAAAAAAAAAAAAAACATCAGAAAAAAAATGTTTATTTCGTTTTTATGATTTTCAATTGCGTCTCACGTTTTCCTCGAAATTTCGTAGCGTAAATTTGACGCAATATACGGTGGCTAATGAAAACGTTCTAAATGAGAATTTCTGATTGGCATTTAGCGCCTGGAAATTCACCTCAACGCAGCGGCTCTCGATTTTTTTCTCTCCACCGTATATTTGCTTTCTTTTTCTCTATTTTTTTTTAAATGTTACAACAATTTAATCCTCGTAGACGACGAGTCGTAGTTATTCCAGGATGAGAAACTGTGAGACGGCCGTGCGAACCTCGGGGAAACGTAATTTCTAACAGCATAACGAATTAAGTCGACCGACGCAATTGAAAATGTTAATTGTCAGGTTTTAGGGATGTCCTTCGGTTGGATTGACATTGCAATTTGTTTTCTATTACATTTCCTCTCTTTTCTCATTTAATTAATTGTTCGAGGGATGAAGGTTTTGGGTACAGAATAATTATGTCATTAGTTGTCAGTGGTTGAAATGTAGGTCAAGACTTGACGATATTTTATAAACTGAACCGTCTTCAATATAGCTTCGAAAATTATACAGATAATTAATCGTGTTTTAAGATCCTTATTTTCGAAATAAGAAGTTTTTTTATATTCAATGAATTTCGATCTTTTAAGAATATCAGTTCGTTCCAATGATCGCGTTCTATCAAAATATCGAAAACCGTGATTAGTAAAAAGCTTGAAAAGGTTCTACAAACATTGATACGAAATAATGAAATTATTTTTGAAATAGTTCGAGTGAAAAGTTCCAAAAAATAAATCGACGATTTTTTCTCATCGTGCACATCTCATAAATTTTATAAATAAGTTACGAAAATGATGAAAGTTGTGTGTTTGCTGCCCGTGTTTGTAAAGTTCTAAAAGTATATATTTTCGTTCGGATATTTGTTAAATATTAAAATTTCCCTGATCCCTAAACCCCCAAAAACGTTTATTTGAAATTTTTGAAGAATTTCGAAAAATAAATGAATAATATGTGTTTGTACGGATCGTCGTACAGTCGATGATGAAAGGGTGTCCCAAATAGGAAATTTGATGAATGTAATTGAAAATTAGTGACCGATCTTGGCCTCTCAACACGTTCTGCTGTTGGCTCGACTTAACATCCCTTCTTCTTCAATTGTGTATGTGTGTGTCTGTGTTCCTGTGTGTATAAGTAAATGGTGTTCATGGTGTGTAGACTCTCACGTATCTCACGTGTGTATATTTCTATATAAATATAAATGTATATATTTATATAGCAAGCAGAAGAGAGAGAGAAAGAGAGAGAGAGAGAGAGAAAGGGAGAGAGAGATGGAAGAATAAATATGGGCGCGCATGGGCTGCTCTTCCACCCTCTGTCGGTACGAAGCTTTAATTGTGTTAGCAGCCGCTTTTGAGAAGCTCCTGTATCACTGACAGTGGACCTTAATCATATTCCTACGGGACTTGATAGAGCAACTAATGGCATCGCACTCCTCTTACTCCTTGTACTCCTCTTCTCATCCTCGTACTCCCATTCTCTCCGAGGATGTTACTTCGCTTCAAATTTTCATTCCTTCTTACTCTCACTCGCTTTTTTTTCCACTCCATTGGCTTGTTTCTCTCGTGTGAATTTTCTACACTTCACATTTTTACCCTTAACCTTCGACATGGTTAAAAAAAACTTTCCCAAAGTGGAGAAAATGCATTTTTTCACATTTTCATTTCTCTAGACAAAATTTCGAGTCAAATCACTTTTCATTCGTTATTTGTCAGTCATTCTCGGAGAATATACTTTAAGATGTTGTTTTTTATTTATTATTTTAATTTTTTTTTTTTTAGCCAGTCTACAGTCATTTTTCTATCATGGAATACGAAAATCCACAAGTCCCAAATGTTATGGTGTTTTATTGTGACAATATATTAAGAAATTTTCAATTTTTAGTGCACAACGTAGCAAAATATACGAAAAATTTGTTCCACGCTGAATATTTCACTTCATAGTTATCAAAATTTTTGGAACAATAGCTAAATTGTTTTTTAGTTTACGAGTAAAATAAAATTTATTGTACAAGTAAAAAACAATTAATTTCTAAACTGTCATCTGTGCTATTTTTTGACTGTAAATTTTTTTCACTGTCTTGCTCTATTAAATAAATTTGAACACCTGAAACAGTCTCGTAAAAATGTGTAGAACAGTTATCTCTCTCCATATTTTTGGTGAGAGTTGTAAAAAAATTTAATAGATGTGTTGTTTTTTTTTAAACTTCTCAAGAATGAAATAATTTTGGTTCTTTTAATAAATCCTTAAATCTCGATGAGTTTTCTCATTAAATTTTTTATCTAATCACCCCAGGAATTGGATTCAAATTTGTAATTATTGCTATAAAACTGAGTGGTGGAGTTGTGTATATTTTTAGTTTGTTTATTAGTTGGAAATGCACTGTCAGAGTTCATTTTCGAAACGCCAAAGACCAAACATCCGTTAACCAAATGAAAATTCCGGTTGAAATTGCCTTTTGATCGTAGTTCTATTGAAGATATAGAGTAAAAAGGAATTAAAGAGGAGGGCTTTGTACCTCGGGGCAAACGAGGCACAGACGACACAGAACGCGCAGACAAGAGAATGGAGGAAACATCCGTTTCGCTTGAGTTTAGAGCTGAGTAATATTCCCGCTAGATTCGAAGATGCCCACACGTGTTCGTGTCATGAATTTGAACGAAAATGATTTAGCAACAAACGAACATTTAGAAATTTAGAAATTTAAGCTTCGAGGATTGGTGTTCCATTCAATAATTGCAAATTGAAGAATTATTAACCGTTGGAATTAAGCACAAATAAAAAAAGAAAAAAAATCCTGGTGGTTTAAATAAAATAAAAAGGGACTGAAGAAAAAAAAAAAACAATATACAAGAGGGTAAAAAAAATTGGTCGTTGTTCCAAAGGAAATCGAAATGAAAGAAGAAATTAATCAAGAGACTCGACACACTCGAACATTATCCTCTCTGATGCGATTATCTCGTCACTAAGACCTCCATCGTTCGCGACGTTACATTTTTCTTCAGTGTCTCACTCAAGTGCCTGCAAGAAAAATGCTGGTCTGTCGTCTCTCCTCGTTCTTCCAGTGAACCAGAGAGAAATCAGAAATTGACTGAATAAAAAATAAAAAAAATAGACAAGGAGAGCGAAAAAGGAGAGAGTAACAGAAAAAGCGAACGAGGGTGGAAGAGAGAAAGACGAAGCAAGAAGGAAAACCCTCCACAGAGAAGAACATCGTTGAGAGAGTGAACCTGTTGATCCCACAAAATCCGTATTATCCCTTGGATCGTTTCACTTTGGCCAAGTACTTTGCCGCACTTTTGCCTGCGAGCTCGTCCCCCTAAAGGAATAATAAAAAAAGTAGAAAAAAATAATACAGGCTCTAATCGAATGAATAATAAGCATTCTCTAGAATTTTCGTAATAAACAATTCGACAGTTTTTCTTCGGACAATCAAAAGTAGAAAGTCTTGATTCGATTTTATTTGTATTAATATTTTTTCAACACTATCCTACAAATGTATTTCTTGGCTTTTAACAAAGTTTGGACTCATTCTGAACTACCTAATACCCAGTGAATTACGTAATTGTGATGATTGTGAGGAATCTCTCAACGTTACGAGCTCTTCTCGATTTCTCGTACTCTCTTCCCAATCCAAATTCCAGTTCCATTTGCCTCGACGCCACTAAGGATCATTTACTGGGATATCAGCAAGTTTCCCTATCGGAATATCAGGAAACAAGTGTGGTACGAAAGCTCCATTCCATGTTTAGGAGAATCGAGCGATTTATCAATTTGTTAGGAGCTGATTAGTCGAATACTTCGATATAGCTTGGTGAACTTCGTTAAAATGGGATGAGTTTGAATTTTCGATCATGTTCGATTTCACGAATAATACCGAGCGAGCTTGAACATTTGATCGGTTCTGGAAAATACTGTCAAAAATCGTTGACCCATTGGTCAAAAGTCATTCGATGCATTGCTATTTTTTTTTTGTAGAATCTTCGATCATAGATTCTCTGATGAGATTTGAGCCTGTGGAGGAAGGTATACACAGAAAGATAAAAAAAAAATGAGTTATAGAGACAGAGTTAATTATCTGTATCACGTACGAACGCACTTTCAAAAGTTCCTAATCAAATTATTTCCTTAAAAGCATTTGCAATGTGCTCTAAACGTTGGAGAATGGAGTTAGCCCACGGTCACCACGCTTCCTACCCACTGGGCTTTTCAATCCCCTCCAGGCTCTCTAGTTTCATACAGTTATATACTTCCATACGTTGCAACACGCCATGGTACTTGAAATAGAGGAAAAAAAAATGAAAAATGAGAAAAAAAAAAAAAAATGAAAAATTAATTGTTTTAGTACTTGAAGCCCGATTTATTTGTGGGTCATTGAATTCCATCACGTGTGCAAGTTTACTGTACTCAATATTTTAATCGATTGCTCTTCGGAGCATCAATCAGTTTTACCAAAATCTAAGCTTTTTATTGTCCCCATAGTCTCAAAAATTTTATCGAAACACTTTGTAGCGTATCCTCCTTAATTCATTGTACTCTCATTTTTTTTCTTCTTCTTCTTCTTCTTCTTCTTCTTCAATGTTGAAACTCCTTCGTTCAACTGCACAATTACCACAGCCTCTTGTCGCAACAATGGAGACCTGCTGCTCTCTGTGCTCTGAGACGTGAGAGACGAGAAAGCTCTTTTTGCGACGCACACACTCACACACACTTGCACACAAGTCAAGCCTCGAGAAGCTTTTCGTCATGGTTAAGAAGATTGCGCTCGATTACCCCACCCGACCGTGGAAACTCAACGTAACAGTCGTCGATCTGGTGTGGCACTTTAATGATCCGGCCTCTCATACCTTTCAACTCAACACCATTTATGCTTTTATATTCTCTTGATATCGAGACTACTTTTTCACTTCTTCTTTTTCCAATAAATTAAGCACGATTTTAATTCGTCGCTTTTTTATATTCAATGGGAAAGAAAAGGAAGAAAAAAGGATTTATGGGGACATGTTTTTAAATTATTCCATCGAACTCTCCTCTCGCCTAATTCTTCGTTTTTATATTCAACGAAACAAAAAGAAAAAAAATATGTACGAGAAGAAATTTTTTGAAATAATCCCACAGAGTCATTCTCTATTAAGTCCCTGTTCGAATTGATTGGCCAAATTCGCTGATTTTTAGATTCAGCAAATATCAGAAGAAATACATGAAAAAGGAATAGAAAAATGTTTTTTTGTGTTTCAGGTGCATTTCTCGTTCCCTACTGCATTATGCTTATCGTCGGTGGAATCCCTTTATTCTACATGGAACTCGCTCTCGGACAATTCAACAGAAAAGGAGCAATTACCTGTTGGGGACGTTTGGTTCCTCTTCTCAAAGGTAAACAACATTTTAATAGATTTAAAAAAAAAATGACGTACCAATTTCTATCTTTGTCATAGAAATTTTAGAAACTTTATGATTTTTTTTTTCTTACAAAAAATGTGTTCACTTAACGTTGCTGAGAATCACGAAATTTCTTCACTTTATATTTTCACTTTCGTGTTATATTCGAGAGTCATATTCTGACACGGTCATTGGTATTCCGGTCGCGAGAAATGGACCTCACTTAACTTTTCACTCGAGCACTTCTCTCCATTGTCAATTCCGTTCTACCGTGAAAACACTTTAAGGAGAGAGGGAGAGAGAAAGAGAGAGAGAGAGAGAGAGAGAAAGAGAAAGAGAGAGAGAGAGGGAGAGAGAGAGAGCATTGCAGAATCCAAAAGCTCGATCTGGCTGGTTCACTCAACATTGAAATGCCAAAGACCGAGTGAGCAATCCTCATGAAAAATGATAATGGAAACGTAAAGTGGCTCAACTTTCGATACCATCGTCGTAACAATTTGTCTATTTTATTTTATCCGCCCCATCAAAATTAACTATCATTGGTTAACAGAAATTTCCAACAGGCGTTGCAATTTCCATGAAAAATCCATTTTTTCTTGAAAGTTGAAATTTTAAAATCATTTCGGAAACTGAGAATCAGCATTTTTTTTTGTTTGAATCGAAATTTCAATTTATTTAAATCTGTTCGGAGAATTCCGGATTTTCCTTTCATTAAGAACTTTGTTTCGTTATATTTCAAGTGAAATTTGTTTACTGCTCTAAAGTATCAGTTAAACGAATAAAAAAATATATTAAAAAAATCGAAAAAACAACGTCTCTCTATTTTACGCGATTCGTATTGTTCATTCGAATAAAAGTTGAACAAGTTGTGCGAAAAAATATTATTAACGAGGTTCGATCTCCATAATCATAATCAAAACGATCAAATACAATTTTTCCAAGATGATTTTTTGAAATTTTGCCTGAATCTTCTTGAGCGTCGTATTATAATGTGTCAAAATTTTGAGAAGGTTTCACCGTCTGGTAATCGAGATATTCAGTGTTTAAAATCGTAACTTTAACATGAGGTCTTCTGGGAAGTTACGAAAAAAGACGATATTTTACAACTAATAACTCGATTTCTAAACGGTCAAACTTCCTCAAATTTTACTCACAGTTGAGTATGATTGTTAAGAAGATTCATACGAATTTGAAACAATTAAACTTTGAATTTATCGAACGCATGAGAAGCGATCGAACCTTCTTAAAAAATGAATTTTTCAACTCCGTATTTTATGAATGTTCTTGGACTCTTAGTATCACTGTTACAATTATTATTTCACAGGCATAGGATACGCGGTTGTTTTAATCGCATTTTACGTCGACTTCTACTACAACGTAATAATAGCGTGGGCATTGCGTTACTTCTTCGCATCCTTTACGAACATGTTACCATGGACGACCTGTGGAAACGAATGGAACACGCCACTGTGTCGTGAATTTGACGTGAACATATCTTACGTCGATGCGAGTAGTTGGTCGTTGGACGAAATTCCTTCAAATCGTAATCGTAGCCAGAGTGTTTTGGAGGCGATCGGTTTGAGAAGCGCCGTCGAAGTCGATAACAACACGAGATACACAAGCGCTGCCCAAGAATATTTCACGTGAGGAATTTTCAAGCCAAAGATTTATTTCGAAGAATCTTTTTGTTTTCAGAATCGAATAATTAATTTTTCTTCTGATGAAAACAAAAAAAAAGTGAATTTTCAAAATTATTCCTGGGATATTAAACTGTCATTCAATTTTTTTTTATAAAGCCGGTCCATTTTGGAGCTTCACCGAAGCTCTGGTCTCCATGACCTTGGAGCCATCAAATGGGACATCGCGATGTGTCTTCTCGTCGTCTATCTCATATGCTATTTTTCACTGTGGAAAGGGATTTCAACATCGGGCAAGGTCGTGTGGTTTACAGCACTTTTTCCTTACGCAGTGCTACTCATTCTTCTCGTAAGGGGTGTCACTCTGCCTGGCAGTGCCCAGGGTATAAAGTATTACCTGAGCCCCAATTTTTCTGCAATAACAAAGGCTGAGGTAATTTTTCTTCAATTATTTTTCATTCTTTCTTTAAAAATCTCATGAAAACATCTATTTCGTACAATTTTCCACGATACAAATAATTGGTACGAATAAAAATATTGATGAGCACTCACAATTTATCGAATGGTGAGAAAAAGGGTAAAATAAGGTAAGAAATTGTGTGGTAGACCAGAACCACATGGAAAAAGGGAAAGAATCCCTCGAACATAATTCAACGGATTATCTTTAACAGAAAGAAAGAAAAAGAGAGATGAAGAAGAAAAAAAAACACACTGAGGGGTAGAAAAAGATGATAAATGGTGCGAAGAGAGCTTGGTCGAGAGTGCGTTGACGACGAGCTGAGAATGGAAAATCTGTGTACCCGTCACATATAAACTGGCCATCAGAGATATCGGACTTTGTCCCACCATTTTTTTTCTCTTTTCTCGCTTTATGCGACAGACATTTTCGTCACGTATAAGGCATCGAGTCGAATAAACTCTCGTCACTTTAAACACCTTCGAACCAAGGAGGATTAGCTCCAATTTTCATTTTAGCATTTTTTCACAATCTTTTCGTTAAAGATGTTGACGTTAAGATATTTTTTGATCCTGCAGTTTGAAAGACATTGAAAAAAGAAAATATTGTGAAAGAAAAATAAAATCCTCATTTCGTCCCAATTATTAGATTCGTTCTTTTAATTTGTTTTTTTTTTTTTAATTCTTTTTCAAAGGTTTGGGTCGATGCTGCCACTCAAGTATTTTTCTCATTGGGACCAGGATTTGGAGTTTTGCTCGCATATGCGAGTTACAACAAATACCACAACAACGTTTACAAGCGAGTATTCATTACAGTTAGAAAAAAACTTTAATTTATTTTCAAGTTCTAACGAAGTGACGCGAAACATTCCGCATTTATGTGATTAAAACTCGATCGTTTCTAATTGAAAAAATATCACGAATGAAGAGAAAAAAATGGTTTTTTATTGTTTTTTCAGGGACGCTTTATTAACGAGCGTGATAAATAGCGCGACTTCATTCGTCGCTGGATTTGTTATATTCTCAGTCCTCGGATACATGGCACACGCCAGTGGACGATCGATCGAGGACGTTGCGACAGAAGGACCGGGACTCGTGTTTATTGTTTATCCTGCAGCTATTGCAACCATGCCAGGATCGATTTTTTGGGCACTCATTTTTTTTATGATGTTATTGACTCTGGGTCTTGACAGTTCGGTATGTCATAATTTTTTTATTTTTTTTTTAACAGTCAGAAGAGTCCTGGATCGTTGTGCAATTAATAAATCAATTATTGTGTGCAAATTAATAATTTTTCACAGTTCGGAGGTTCCGAGGCAATTATTACAGCGCTGAGCGACGAGTTTCCTCTCATTGGTAATCATCGAGAAATTTTTGTGGCTTGTCTCTTCACTCTCTACTTCGTCGTCGGACTGGCTTCATGTTCTCAAGTAAATGAAATCTTTTGTTTGATTTTTATTATTCCCTTGGATCGTGAATTAATTTTATACGTTTCACACCCTTCGATCGGATCGGATTCCGAAATTTTGCAATTGGATTAAAAACTGAAAAACTTTTGGAACTTCACGAAATATTTTCAGTTCCAATGATTCTAAGAACTCAATAACACAATGAGATTATGTGGCAAGTTTATTTTTTTGTTATGTGAAATCAGTTCAATGATTTTTCTAAACTGGTGGAGCTTAGATCTTTTTTTTTTTTTTAGATCATTTGGAAAGCCTTCGAAAGAGAAAATTCAAAAATATTCGGGACGATCAATAAATTGATTTCGTATCACGAACAAAAAAATCGTCTGATCAGTTTCTGTACAATTAAAATTGCAAATAACTTGTTAATTATTTGATTATAACACATTGACATACAAAGTAACGGTAAAATCATCAGATACAATATTATCCAAGATAATTTTTTGAAATTTTGCGTGAATGTTCTTGAGCATCTTATTATAATGTGTAAAAACTTTGAGAAGGTTTAACTGTCTAGTAATTGAGATATTCAGTGTTTAAAATCGAAACTTTGACAGGAGGTCTTGTGGGAAGTTACAAACAAGACAATTTTTGACAACTTTTTTGACGAATTTTAAACAATTCAACTTGGAATTCGTCTAAGGCATGTCTAACGCGTAAACCTTCTCAAAAATTGTTGAAATTTTTAAATTTTTCTTACGAATCGACAAGAACTGAATTTAATGAACTAAAATAATTGATTTACTCTTGACAGGGCGGTTTTTACTTCTTCCATCTCTTGGATCGGTACGCTGCCGGATATTCGATGCTATTTGCTGTACTCGCTGAAGCAATCGCGGTCAGTTGGATATACGGAACCGACAGATTTTGTGCTGACATTAAAGACATGATTGGTTTTTCTCCCGGTTTGTATTGGCGTGTCTGCTGGAAATTCGTGGCTCCTATATTTATCATGGTATAACTTTAAGAAATTCTTTATTTAATAATTTTTATGATAACATTGTGAAATAAAATAATCGAAATAATAAAATTAATTTCAACAGTTTATAATCGTTTACGGTTTGATGGGATATCAGCCTCTGACATACGAGGATTACGTTTATCCGTTTTGGGCCAACGTCCTTGGATGGATGATCGCGTCTTCGTCGATCGCGATGATCCCTGGAATTGCAATTTACAAAATAATCGTAACCCCTGGCACCTTTCTCCAAGTAAAATTCTACAAATCATTGTTTTTTTATGGTTTTTAAAGCAAAGAATAAGACAAGCAATGAAAAAATGTTTAACAAACGCAAATTTTGATTTCAGAGAATGAAAATTCTAACGACCCCTTGGAGAGATACCGTACAAGGAACGACAAGAACGAACGTCAGTTCAGTGGCGAATGGAGCAGTGCGAAAGAGTTTTATTGACGAGGGAACCGAATTCATGGACGGAAATGATCAGCAAGCGGAAATGATGAAAGAACAGACGGAAGTGATGCTTCAATCGGGAGAAAATTGTGATCCACCCCCGGAACCGGTCTAGGACAACGGCACAATCGTAATCGTGCGTGGTGCAAGATTTCGCGTTTATCTTTGCTAAATGAAAACTCGAAAGTAAAAAAAAAAGAAGAAAACAAGAGCAAAGAACAAACAGCAAATAACGATGAGCATGTTTACGGGGTTAATAAGAGCTGAATCTCGTGAATTTTCTCATATTTTCCACCCTCGAGTGGTGGTAGTAGGATGAATTTTATTTTTAAACTCGAAAACAATTCTAGTCGCTTTTTCAAAAAGATTCTCAAAAGATTCGCACACGTTTATCGAATCCAAATTTTCGGCAGCTTTGCTTAAAAGAATATCGCTGATAAAAAGTAGGAAAAATATTCGTCCCTTCATTAGTTTTCATCTCTTTATACTTTTTTGTTTTCTTGCGATTCTAACATTTTTGTAAATAGTCGTGTCGCGCAAAAAAAAAAATTAATACTCGAAAGAAGAAATGGCGATTCGAGTCTGGCTTTTTGACAGTCACACTGCAATCGCATTCTTTTTATCGTCGATAAGTCATTTCTTTTGTAAGGTTAATGAAAAAAAGTAATAACGAATTTAATTAACGATGAGATAAGAAGGATGAAAATTCTACGTCTCAATAGGTTCGAAGCTTTAGTAGAAGAGAGCTCAACGCTGCTGAAAACTAGCGCGTTAATAAATCTGTATTAATTCATTGTACGAAACGCTGGCGTTTGGAAAAACAAACAAAAAATATTTACGTGTATATTATATACAACCCCTTAATGGTGATTCAGACACAAAACAATCGTCGCATCATATTATTTTTTCGTTTAATGAACAAAAGTAAAACAAAGATGGCCGTTACCGGAAGCAAAAATGGTCATTCGGGTACTTATCTGCTGTGAAGACTATATACGATTTATAGCGATCATCGGAAGGTCTGTGTAAAACCAAAACAAAAGGGCAATGACGCGTGAAAAAAAAACATCGTTATTAACGTTTTTTGTCATTTTCAAATATTTTTTTCCAAACTTTCTTTTTTGCTTCGAATTGTGCAAACACAATTTGTTTCGTGCTCTCGAAAATCGAAAAATTAAAAAAAAAAAAAAAACACTTGCCTTTAGAATAAAATCGATTCACCGTGTACTTCGGATGTTAGCGTTTTAACAAAACCCCTTGCAATAAATAGAGGACATTTGTTAATTAAGAACAAAGTTAAATTAATTCATTGTTGTTTAATAAAAATGTATGTGGTATTTGACCAAAATCAAATTTTGACCTGGCTAGCGACGATGACCCTGATGACTTTTCGTTTCGCTTGTTTCGTTTTTATTTTCAAAACAGAATAGCCAGGCCAATTCAAAACGCATAGCCCATTTATACGAAAACACATTGACACTGCCGCCAGCAAGTTTGGAAACTTCGTATTTTTTAAATTATTATTTCAAATTCTTCTCGCCCAAGTGAAATGTTGATAAAAACGTCGAATTCTTATTTACAATTAATTCAAACTTCCCATTTTTATTTACATGAAAGCATTACTTGTCTTGAATAAGATTTCCAAGTCTATAAAGAACTTCAAAGTCAAAGTGTCAACAAACAATTGAAATTATTTAACTTACATCGATTTTTCCAAACTTTCTGATGGTAGTGTAAATACAGGGTGTTCCCGGACCAATATTTGTCAATGTCAACTTGAATTCAGGACCGAATTTCGGGTCGAAAAATCTCGAAATATTTCTCTATGTGGCTCTTTCTCAAAAAGTTGTAAATCATTATAATTTAACAAGACACATCGCTTTATCGCACGTGCCATGGAAAGGGTTGGAGATAGAGCAACATTTCATAGGACCATTTTTGTAGAGCATAAAATTTACCATAAAAAAGCTGTTCAGCCCCTTTAACCATTTTCTCTGGGTTCGTCCGTTAGGAGGTCGAACGTTCGACTTTTCTTTGAACCCCTCTCAGCCCTAAACTATTGAAGAACAAAAAAATCCTCGGATACCTTTTTTGTAGGAAAATGCACTCGCTACAAGATTGGTCCTATGGACTTTTGCTCTATTTTCAACCGTTAAGGCGCTATATGCTCTAAACGAATTCGTATCCTTCAATTTTAATGATTTATGTGAGGGGAATCTGTAGCAAAACGTTGTTAGGATTTTTGACTCAGAACTCGATCCAGAACTGATCTTTGCATTCATCGCCATTGGTCGTGGAACGCTCTGTCAAAAAATACATAATATAGATAAATATATAAACAATGTATATTTTGTACATCGCATCTGAGCTGCAACCACAGCCATAGGTCGCAGTTCAGGCCTTGTTGATAATCTATATCAATTAGGAGAAGAAATTGTTGATAAGAATTGAAAAAAAAAAAAAAAAAAAAAAATATTGGAAAAGATCTAGTTGCCAAAAGAAAAGTATACTATATAAATCGCGTTAAAATGAACAGAGATGTGTAAAAATAAAATCGATCGAGATTAATTGTTTCAGTTTTAAAAATTGGAGAACGCAACTTTGCCCATCTCTGATTTTCGTTAAGATATATAAATATATCTATAAAAAAATGTAGGATATATAAAGTTTATTGAATGTTGTATTGTTTTTATTTATCTCCGCAGCGTTACGAATGCTTGTCCAAGAGCCATATTGGATGAGTATTTTTTTGTGAAATGCTGAATGGAAAAAAAATCTATTTACAATTTGCTTCTTTTTTTATTGCTCTTTTATTGGAGCGAATACATAATATAGTGCGCGGTTCTCGGAAAACGACTTTGAAAGCCCTTTACTCCGTATTATCGCAAATATTCAAATACGTATTCGCGCGTTCTCTTTTAATAAAAAAGAAACAACTGAAATTGCATTTGATATTCGTGTATTTTTTTCACGTCTCCCAACACAACTCCACGACGTCACAATCGTGAGTGAAAATCAATAAAACCGAAAACCCATGGATGCCACCGCAAGTTTTAATAATTGAAATAAAAAATAAACACTGACGAGAAGTATTTTCATTTTCATGTTCTAATATTTTGGAATACAATTACCTGCAATTTCGACTGAGTACAGCGAACAATCTGCAGACTCGATCGAGCACAATGGGCGAAGAATGTTCCAAAATTGGCCGCTGTCAAAAAAGCGGCGTTTCCGAACAGCACCAAATTACCTTCCGGCGCCGGAAAATCCTTCCCATATCCCATCTTCCCGTCGTCGTCCCCATCCAATAAATGAATATATAGAACACGCACACATCTATAAATATAAAGTACAGAACAAGTCAAAGAAAAACAATATGGCGCCAGCAGCGGACAACATGACGGATTTGCAGAAGGATATTTTTGCGAAAATAAACAATAATGAAGCGGCGGAACTCAAAGTATTGTTGGCTGCTAACAGGTCGAAGGTCGACTTTGTCGACGAGAATGGAATGAGTCCTCTTCAGCATGCGTCTTACAAGGGAAATAAAGAAATTGTACAGATGCTCCTCGACCAGGTATGTTTCGTTCTCTTGTTTACTTTGACCACGTACATTTTTACTATCGTTATAAATAGACATAAATCTATAAACCGTCCATTAACGTCGATAATTCCAACTTTTACGAGTAAATTCGTCTTTTCTCCTTTACCGAACATTTTTCCTCCAAATTTCGGCTCCTCTTGGCAATTATTGTTTTTCTCTTCACCAGGGTGCGGATGTGAACGTTTGTCATCACGAAAACGCTTACACCGCTCTTCACTTCGCCGCTTTAGGTGGCAACGCCGAGATATGTTATCTCCTCATGTCTCACGGCGCCAAACTCACTACCAACAGCATCGGTCGCACACCAGCACAAATGGCAGCCTTTGTCGGCAACCACAAGTGCGTCGCTACCATCAATAATTACATACCCAAAGCGGATATCGATTATTACATCAAGCCACAAGGCTTACAAACCGAGCCTATGCTTCCGCCTCATCTCGCTGATTCTTTTCACAAATTCACCATGCAGGTCAACGTTCATCCTGTCAGAGTCCTCATGAATCTTCAAAAGTGCCCAGGACTGTTGGAAAATGCCAGCAAGGTTAGTTCAAGTTTCACTGATCCAAAGAATGAACTTTTGAACAAAAGTTTTTGCTATTTCACGAATAGAAAGTTGGTACGTGAAAAAGAAACAGATTTCTCGTCACTTTTACAAATAAACTTCAACCGGCATACCATTTTTTTTTTATATTCCAATGTAGGTTTTATTTTCATTGAAGCTTTTTTGCTTTGATTTATTCAACCACACTTTCAAATTTGAACACTTAATTGAGGATTAAATCGACTAAAGAGTCGAAAATTTCCGAAAGGGATACATTTTTGGAAACTAACATTTTTCTATTATCGTTAAAGTATTTACTTCAGCCAATCGTTAATTTAACACAAACGTAGAAAGCTGATTAATGAATGAGTTAAAAAAAAACTTCAGATTATCGAGATTATTATTCTGACAGGAATTATTTAAAAATCGTAAAAATTGAACGTCAAGCCCGTGATTGTCTATGGTGGCAAATTAACTGAAGATTTATAATCCATTTTTGTAACTTCAGATCCAAAAAGTACTGGAAGCGATGAGAAACCGAGAGATGCAACGAGGCACTGACATGAACGAAATAATGGCATTCAAGTATCATTACTTGAGCTGCATTATCGGACATGTAATTAAGTGTCAAAAGCATCAGGAA
Organism: Campoletis sonorensis; assembly: GCA_013761285.1. Classification (NCBI taxonomy): domain Eukaryota; kingdom Metazoa; phylum Arthropoda; class Insecta; order Hymenoptera; family Ichneumonidae; genus Campoletis; species Campoletis sonorensis. The sequence goes on from JACEOJ010000081.1 coordinate 249,180, forward strand.
GCGATGAAGGCAGAAAAGAACGAAGCGGAAAAGACGGTGGAGGATGGAGACGAGAAGAAGAGTATGGATCCGGTGGAGCTGCTGGTGCGTAAGGTTTTGAAGTGCAATAAAAATGGTAGTCAGCCAGAATATCAGGAAGCCCTGGTGCGAGAAGCAGTGCGAGAGTTTCCTTTCATAAAGAGCGCGATATTTCGTCAAATGGTAGCAACATTGGCGAGCACCGATCCGCCGTCCGCAGTGAGCGTTGTTTCAGCAGCGATAAATGGACAACGTGGTTTCGTCGACAATTCCCAAGTTTGCGTTACATGCGGTGAGGACAAAGCTACGAAAAAATGCAGCAAGTGCAAATCCGTTCAGTACTGCGATCGCGAGTGTCAAAGACTTCATTGGTTCTTGCATAAAAAAGCTTGCGACAGACTTCGACAGAGCACAGCATCAGCCACCAAGATAACGGATGCGGACAGAGCGGAAATAAGCAACGCTGTTGCATCAGGAATTCAAAATTTAACAGTTAAATAAATAAGATTAAAACCTCCGCGATCTTCCAATCGACCTTTCGAGGTCTTTGAGCATTTACGGGGACGATTCGTTGCAGACTTTCTCGTCATACTTGTCCGGTGAAATTCTTTTTTCAATTTTATTTTTTTCCCTCTAAAAACACTGTCTCCTCTTTATGTTGTTTTATTTATTGTGTAAATAGGTGTTCATTCTGTTAGAGATAAACTGATTATGTGTACTGTATGTGTTTGACTTAGCTTAAATAAGACGCCGAACTTCGTTGATCGTCTGAATTGTCCAATTTTCAACACCTCACTACTAAAAGTGTTCTTTCCACGAGGCGAACGAGGACTTGAATTGATGAGCGCAATAATCGACGTCTATCAAACTGCCAATGACGTCATCTTTCCAAAACATCGTTCTGTTATCCACTTCGTTCCTGTCTCATTCGAGGAGAGAAAGAGAGAGAGAGAGAGAGGGAAAAGGAAAGAGAGAGTGAGAGTGACAGAAATTATTCGATTATAAGAAGACAGAAAAAATTCCAAGCACCTGGGAACTGAGCAGCGATTTTTCTTGCCTTCAGAGAAGTATTTTTCAAGGTGACCAGTCGTAGGGTCGCTAAAAATCCTGCTGCACGTTTTATTAGCGGAGTCTTGATATTTCAAACGAAACAAATGTTACACGTTGTTTTCTGTTGGTCAGAAAAAAAGGTGTAACTTTTTGTTTTCTTCAAATATTGAGCATGTCCGAGAAAAAATGTGTATCTGCTTTTTAGTTCGAACTCTCCCACTCAAGCACCTGACAAATCACCTTGAAAAACCATTGACACCCAAAAGAGCCCAAAAAGAATGATTTACAACTTTTCTTTCTTTTTGAAAAACTATTCGAACCATGGGATGGAAGTTTTTTCTGATTAAAAACATACATTTCGAGAAACGTTTGCAATAAAATTGATTCAAAAAAAGTGGTAACTGGTCGTGATACGAATTTTGAAGAGACCACTGGCATTTTTTATTTCGTCATACTCCGTTTAGTGTTTTCATCAAAAAACTAAATTAAATTTGCAAAAGCCTTTTAAAATCCGCGGAGTTGCAGGGAAAATTCAATAACGTAATTCGACATAACACTTTGTTTTTAAATTTTCCATTTTTTTGAAAACGAAGAATTTGTAATCGTTTTTTCGAGTTTATGTTTTCAATCGCGACTAATTTTTGTCCAACAACTTCGACAGTTTGAAAAAGAATTGAAAAAAATCAAATTTGAGCCTTCCGGGTCAATTTTTATTCAGTGGAAGCAGGTCAATGCTTTTTTATTCAATCGAGAAGTTCTGCGTTGATACTCTTTGTGTTTATTCTTATTAAAAAAAATCGATGTCTCATTTTCGTTCAAAGTCATTGTTTTTTTTTTAGTGAAAAAACTGACTTTTTGGAAGTGTCGTTAATTCGCTGTGTAAAAAAATCGCTCGCAAAACTCAGTTCGTTGAAACATCTGACAATTTTTGTAAAGAAAATTGTTCCTCATCGATTCTCCGCCACTTAAATCATTACTTCGAACAAATATTAAAGCAATGATGACAAAAGTTATGATAATAATATAGAAAATATAATAATGAATATCTGCGAAGATAATCGACGTTACATTATTTCGATTGTATCTACAACCTCTCGAGTATGCAATAATCTTGACGATTGTCGGGTTTATGTACTCTCTCGATTTCTTCCGCTCGCGCGCCCATTACAGTTTCGTAACTATGAAAAAATATTACGTTGTCTACCAAGGTGAATAACTTTGACGATTGTGACTCGTGATCCATCAATTCATATTTAACGCATAATTTAACAATAAAAGTATGCTGCTCGAAAGAAAAAAAAAGAAAAGAAACAATACGACGAACTCTCAAGCATAATTACGAAATAATCACGTCAACGTTCGATAGAATTTCATTGCAATTTGCCAGTTGCTCACATTCGCAAATTACATTCAAATGCATTTTCGTTTAACTATCCATCGAGAGTCGAAGTGTCGTCGAAATAAAGTTACCGAAGACTTTTCGTTTTGACGCTTTTTTGCAACATCAATCATTTTTTCCAAAGTGCCAAATTTTATTTGGAAATACAAAATTTTCCGTTTCCCGATCGTCACTGGATTTCGCGGGTAAATTTCCAACCGCTGGGAGACAAAAAAATTCCGATTGCAATAGCGACGATGCGCGTTTCAACAACGTTCGAAATTTCGGTCGAGCGCTCGTCAAATTTTTGAGACAGTTCTTTATTTCATTTTTTTTTTAAGTTTCATTTATTTTTTTTTCAACTCGGCCAAATTCTTGGGCAACGTCATAAAATCAATAAAAATTTCCAAACAATTTTTCAACTCTGTAATTAAAAAAACTTTGATTTCGTTGCAACGTTCCAAAATTCGGTGAAAATAAGTTGAGATTTAATGGGAATTGATTAATTTATCAATCTGAACTACTTTCAGTGGACGGCTTGATTAAAAATGTGTCCAATTAATTAAAATTTGGGTCTCTAGAACGTTCAAGATATTTCCGTATTTCGGAAAAGGTGTAAACAACACGATCAACACAAATGGTGTAAAACATTAAAATCTCATTAATTTTTACCGTTAAGAAGGTCACGAGTAATTATCGTCCCTCGAAAACGGCAAAACGTAGTGAGTTTGTGTTCGAAGATATTTGGGGCAACATCGTAAAAGTGTTGCTCCATAAAAAATGATGAAGAAGAAGAAAAAAAAAGTGGTCGATCGATTAGCATAAAGTTTAGTTATGTCATTGATTCGAATAATGAAAGATTAGGTGATCTTTCTCGCGTAATCTCGAACGCTGACTCGCCAATTTATTCACTGACAGATATTCCACGATTCGATAAAAAAATATAATAATAATAATAATAATAATAATATAGCAAAACATCATAAATATAAACAACTTTCACCGAGAAGCGCTTGTTCGAAAAGAAGTTGCACACACCGCGGGTTTAAGAACGAAAAGAGTCAAAATGTGTTAAACTTTCACTGCAAATAGCGGAGGGCGTCTCTCGATGGTTCTCGTTTTCTTTCTGTCTCTGTCTATGCAGGCGCACGAAAATAAACAGAGGAGAGAAGTAGGATGAAGAATAAAGAGAAAAAAGAAAAACACACACATTTGGACGATTGCTAAAGTGAAATTCTTTGGTCAACAGTTCGAAAACACCACCGAGTACATTCAAGTCACGAATGAAATCTTGTGAATTTCAAATGTATCCTTTTTTTCGTTTCATTCAAGGCATCAACGTGGGGGCTGGGGAATTTTACTTTGATTATAATTTCGAAGAATCATCGAAAATGTGTTGTAAAATTGTTTTTTTTTATTGAATCGAATCAATTCTCGCCTTATTCTCGTTATAGTCAAGACACAAAACGTCTCAGGGAATTTTGAATAATTTCAATTTCGCAGAATTATCGAGATTCTACAATTTTTGTTGTTTTTTTTCGACATAATTCTCGGTCGAAAAACAAGAGTATAATTATTTGTTGCCCATGGCCTCAAGAGTCAGCAGGACGAGACGACTTGCGTAATATATTGACGCGATGATCGCATAGAAAGTATACACGCGAAGTATAGAGAAGCTCGTCATAAATTTATTAGGTTTATTTGAATAACGACGAGTCATTTGGTCGATTGTCGAGACCGGAGCGTAGCTTCGAATCTCAAATAGAAGAATACGTGTGAAAAGACCACACGTGTTTGGAGAGTGTTTTGGAGGATAGAAAAAAAGTATCTTTGTGGGATTCTTGGTGGAGAAACTAATTAGGGAATAAATAAGAATTAAAAAGAAATGAAGGTTTTAATAGGAAGGTGAAATGATTCAGAAGAATGCTGAGGAAGGATGGTAGGGGAGTAAAGAAACGGTACCTTTAACGCGGAGGAACCATTCGAAACGGTAAAGTATACGATCGTCTCCCCCACGACAGTTTCAAACAGTCTTCTTCGAGCTCACGAGCAATAGCACCAGCTTTTTTTGATCCAGTCGTACAATTGACTTTACAGACTTCGGAAGTGCCACCAGACAACTTCGTATTTTATCATCTTCTAGATTGACATTCCGACGAAAGTATCGACATGCCAAATCAAAAGAATATCCAGCGTTCGCTAGTTCTTATTTTTCTTCTGGTTATTCTTCCGGATAAAAACAAAGCTACGTCCGGTCGTGGTCCCATTCAAGACGCTATTCAAAGTGGTGCAGCATCCGAATACAACAAAGACGATTGCACTTGGAGGCGTGGAAACGATCGAGACTCCTGCCCGGATCCGGATGTTCACGTTTATCTATACACACCCGGAAAAGCAAAACGCCTCCTCGATACTAGGCAATCTGACTGGTTGCGCCAGGACTACGAACCTACCCGAGAAAATATTATTCTCATACATGGCTACGCAGGTGTGTAAGAATTCTTTTTATATTTATTTCAATAAAAATGTCTAATTATCGATTTTTACCTCATTTGATGCATTTTTTCTATTTAATTACAATATTTTTCTTGAAAACTCCAGGCCTGTAAACTAGTGATTGAAAAAAAAACATTTTATACCACCAGGGCTCGCCTGGAGCCTCCGGAATGACTATTTTTTCTTGTAAACTTCACCCCTTTTGCAGATTAAACATTTTTTGCGATAACGATTGAATTAAAATTGTAATAAATTGCAGGTGGGGATGATACGATGCCGATATCGGTGTTGCGTGACGCTTACATGAGAAACGGAAGTTACAACGTATTTTTAGTGGATTGGGGAGCCTTGAGTGCGACTCCTTGTTATCCAGCAGCAGTGTCGAATCTTCGGCCAGTAGCTCGTTGTTTGGCAGGGACATTAACGATTCTTCGGCACCTTGGTTTGCCGATTGGAAGAACAACTTGCGTGGGACATTCATTGGGAGCACATATGTGTGGAATAATGGCGAATTATTTGTTGTTCCGAATGCACAGAATCATTGGTTTGGATCCTGCAAGGCCTTTGGTTCGTCCGGGTCTGGTGAATCGTTTGGACAGTGGCGACGCAGATTTCGTTCAAGTGATACACACTAACGCGGGTTATTACGGTGAAATGGGTCGCGTAGGTCACGTCGACGTTTGCGTTAACGGTGGAAAAGTTCAACCCTTCTGTGAAAATCGCCCCAACGATCAATTGTGCAGTCACGTTTGGGCCGTTTGCTACATGGCTCAAAGCGTCGATGGCGGAGACAAAAAAATGATGGCGGAACCTTGCTCCAGACGATGCCCATCCGGACCACGAATAAGCCCACGTGCTGGCGAAGTTCTACTCATTGGACAACACACGCCTCATAATTCTCGAGGATCTTTTTGCTACACGAGCTTCGATCCTCCTTATTGTCCAAAGTATGATCAGGATGGACGAGGTCACGAGAAGTGCTGCTTATAAAATTCAAACACGATTAGAAAGAGTTGAAGAGGAAAAGAGAGAGAGAAAGAGAGGAAATAACGTTCTGGAACATACGAAGCTAATTTGTATGCACGGCATGTAGAAACTCGAGTGTCGATAGAAACATTCTCTCTGCATCGGAATCGGTACCGATCGACACACCGTTAACCGATCCGAATAAATTTATTTTATAGTTATATGTTATCGAACTTTGTTACGTCGTAGTTAGCCTCGTTATGTATGAATTATCGATTAATCTTCATTCATTATATTCATTAACTCTTTAGTAGTCGACATATTTGGCACGGTCATTTTAGACGGAGCCAAAAAATCATTAATCGACGATGTATATACAATTTATTTCATTTCAATAGAGTCCAAAGTTTATTTTCAATGCCATTATAATTTGACAATCTTTATTTGGTCACTCAAAAGTTAATCTGCAGAAAAAATGAGGACGAATGCAACAGTTATTTGAATGAAATTCATGAAATATTTCTTGTTGTTGCCGACGATGTCAATTTTGACAATGAGTTTATTTCAACAATTTTACTCGTTTATTCTATGCAGAGGTTTTAGTATCGAAAAAAATATCCAAAAGGGTATCTTCCAGGGGAAAATCAACAGCTATTAAATATTGGTGAGGAGTAGATTTTTATCCATTTTATAAAAGAAAATTTCATCTATAGATTATTGTAAATAAAAAGTTTCCAATTCATGCCATAGTAGAGATTAGGCTTCAATGTGAAGTTAAGGAGTTTCGGTACAAGTCATACAATGTAATGGTTCAGCTTATCTTTAGGGAGAATCAGGGGGAGAAATTCTATTGTTCTCAAGCAAAGCTCTAACGTCACACAACAAAATTTCGTACAAAAATTACATGATTACTGAAGAATTGATCGTTTTCATTGACAAAAAAATGAATAATTAATAAACGATGTAGAAGAAATATTTCATTTTCTCGTGGCATAATTTTAATGATATTTTGAGTGGTTTGACAGTTTTTTATAACCTTGTTTACATTTTTTCGAATTGTTTCATGCACATAACTGAAGTTTAGGGATAGCGTAGGCATGTCTCTGTGTTAAAAAGTGACTTTTCATTTGAGGATTTTGTGGAAACGGTTTATTCAATCGTTTTGAAACTCGGAGGACATATTTAGGATAAGTCAAAGAACGAACTGTAGAAATTTAAATAAAATAGTTACATTTCGTCACTTGTACCGAAACTCCTTAAGTGTGAACATTTTTTTATCCCCGTAACTTTTTGGGCTATGGAATCACCGACACAGGTCGAATTGTTGACAAAAAATAGGCTGAAACTTTGTTTTATTCCGATCGAACGAACGATATGGAATTTTTTTTCATTTTTATCGTTTTTGCTTCACCATTTTTCGAATCTGTTCAACACTGGACACTATTTTGGCTCGTTCCGAATTGGATTTCCGGTTAGAAAAGTTAAGGTGCAAAAATCGAGCACTGAGAGCAACTGCTTACGATCGGAAACTCCATAATCTCGTTTTCAATAGAATGTTATCAATTTTTTAATTGTTTTTGTATCATTATTCAACGAATTATTCCAAATTTCATTGAATTTTCTTGAAATCGTGTGTAAAAAGAAATGCCTGGACTTGACACGTTCACGGGATTGTATCCCGGCGACTTGTGACCCTTTAAAAAAGTCTCGTCTCAAGAGCCACCAGGGAGAGGAAGTCTGCGAGTCGACAAAACATACGGAATAAGGAAGAGAGAAAAAGAAGAATAAGGAAAAATTGGGAGTGAATGGAAAAGCAAAACACGTGTAGCTACTACTGCTAATCGCTGCTTTCTGGCTCCCGGTCGCCCTCTTCTTCTTTTCCCTCCCCTCAGTTTCCTGTCTCCTGCGATCACTTCAGGCTCTTTGAGACTCTAGTCGCGTGTTTATGTACTATAATATATTATACGTGCATATATACAAAAAGACAACCAGACATCGCCACTTCAAAAAGTGCCAGAGACGAAGATGGAAGAATAATCTTGACATTGGGCCCAGCAGTAGCCCAAAGTCGTTGATAAAAAAAAAACCGACAGAATTAAATCGAATTTGACTAAATAAGCCAACGAAAACGCTGTGGTAAATAAAACAAAGTACAAAAGTCATTTTTATTTGTATGAAAATTTATTGTCACGAAATTTGATATAAAAATTAAATGAAAAATATCTTAAATAACAATGTTGATGAAATGATAAAGTCTTGCTCACGAAAATCGTGTAGAAATATTTGATCGAAAGTATCATATAACGGAATATTCTAATTAATATTTACAATTTTATTCTGTAAGACAAGGCACATTGAGCAAAAGGCACTCTCAACAACTTTGGTCCCAAAACGTTTTTGTTTTTAATTTCACATAGTTAAATAATCGTTCTTAGGAAAATTGTTGTTTCTGTTTATCGTGTGTACTATTAGAAGAAAAAGAAACCTCTGTGTTCCTCTTTCGCACAGTTTGACGAGTTAATGTAATTAAGTCTATTCTTTGCACACTAATTCTTAGGTACATTCGATTTTTCAGCAGCAATGAAATACAATTTCACTAGCCTTGTATGCTGACGAGAAGAATTAACGATTAACGGATTATTACAATCTGAGCAACGTTGAATCATATTTTGGTTGATTTGATCTTAGAAAATAGAAATGTTTTTTGTTTTTTTTTACAAATTTTGATTATTTTCGTTGAAATCATACTGTTTTTCATCACATCGTCGACGATGGAACAATTCAACGATAAAACTTAGCTAAATGGTGGGGATGGTATCGATGCTGTTGCATTTGATGCTGGAACCTTGCAATTTCTAGTGCCGCAAAATGATGGTGAGAGGAAGGAACGAGAAAAGGATTAAAAAGATGAAAGTCAAGTGGCAAAGTGGAGGAGGGTGTTGTTAATAAAGATTCTTGGACTTGATGATGAATTTGTTGAGTTGGCGATGGAGAGTCTGCCCATGGTCTGTGCAAACGTGTCGGCTGCTGCGAGTTTTCGCTTCTCCGTTCGTTCTCCTGCGTTCGCGATGGTGATCGACTATAATTTCTGGGGGAATGTGCCAACGGCGGCGTACTTCCACCGGAACAACTGACTCCACTGTCGTCCAAACTTCCCGCTTCGCTCAGAGCTCTCTGTGGCCGGTTTCCATCGCTCTCCGAAAGTCTTCTCATTTTATTCGACTCCGATTCCGACGACGATGCGTTCTCTTCTTCCTCGTCACATCGATTTATATCCTCCAGACTCGAATCGCTCGTCTCGTTCATGTGATGCAATTTTCTCTTGCAACGCGATTGACCGCTCTCTCTGAAGCCCTTCGCAAATGGATTGTTATCTATCTTCAATTTTGTGATGTTCTCATTCTGCAAAACAACAATTAAATTCATTATTCACTGCAGATTTCATAGAAACTTTTCAAATTTTCTTTTTTTTTTACATTTCATGCTGTTCGGAGTTTTTTCTTCTGTTTCGTAAATCAAATTTATAAAAAGTCTATAACTTCTTGCAGTTATGACTGTTTTTAACCCTTTTTTTACAATCAGATTTTTTTAATGCTTTGGGGTTTTCTTTTTGAAGTGTAGGCATTTTTACAGTCCGAAGTTTTTCGTTTTTTTTTCGCGAACCAAATTTACAGTCTTCAATGAAAAATCATTCTTTTGACTTTACAAAATTTTGCAGTTACGACTGATTTCAATTATTTCTCCTTTTTACAACTCGTTCAAAGAGACTTTTCTTTGTTTTGATTTTAGCACAATTTTCAGAAGGATGTCAGGACAAAAATCTTTTTTTCCCTCAATTTCGTAATTTCTTACGAAATTTCTTCAATTTATGACTCGATTTAATTCTTTTTATTTTTTGCTTTCCGTTCAATTCTTACCTGATAAGCGGTGACAGCGATGAACTCAGTTTCGTCGAATGTGAATGAAGCGGAAGGTTGATTGTAAAGATTGTTCATGTTGGCGAGATCGTCACATCGTATGATCCATATTCTCGGTACGTATTTGTGCATGGAAGTGAGGACCACCTGGATATGAGAAAAAGCAGAAAGAAAAAAGCGGGAGATAAGAGTCAATGAATCAATTACGATTTAATGGAGGAATTTTTATTGAAATAATAATTATTTAAGGGGGGGGGGGGTGAAAGAGGGAGAAGAGCAGGGAAGGATCAAGGGAAACCGCGTCGTGCCGCCGTCGCTGGACCGCCCGAGAGATACGAGTTGGCGCCGTTTTTTCTGAGACTCACACACACACACAGAGACTCGTGACGCGGAAAGGGATTGAAGAAAGCAGAAAGAGCGCCAAGCATAAGGAGAACCTTCCGCGGAGGACAGACGAGTTTCTTCGTAATTCAGTCTCTCCTCAGTAAAGATTCTCAAGAGCGAATTATTTTTCCTAATTTTGTTTTTTTTTTTTTAATTCTGCTTCTCGAATTTATGGAGCAACAAAAAAAAATCATTCCCGGAAGCGAAACGTTGGCATTTTAAAAGAATTTTTATTTTATCGATGCTGTTCAATCCTTCGAAGGATATCGTGTCGTTAACATCAAAACCAATCCGATAAATAAGTTTCAATTTTTTCTCCATTTTTTTAAACAAACATCGTCACATGTTTCTTTGTAATTGAGAAAAACAAAATGAGAAAATCTGTAGAAAAGTTTCGAGCTATTTTGTGAAATGTTAATTTTTTCTACTGTTTTCCATGAAAACGCGCGGAAAACCGCGAAATTTTCGAAGAATAGTGTTCTGATCGAATGTGTCTTGAAATGATTTTTAAATTCTTGAGAAAAACGGGATTATTGGGAGATTGGGATTATTTTCCTCAAGTTATTCCAGTCTCAACCCTTCTCTTTTTATTTCTCTTGGTCAATCGAAATTAATAGGTAGTCAAGCGAGAAAGCAGTAGCTCGATCGACTCATGTTCGTCAGGTAGCTGAATAAATGAGTAAAAAGGAACGTGTATTTTCTTATGGCTTATCCGAAAACGGTAGTGGCGAACGGTAGTCCTAATGCATCCTTAGATAAGAGGAGTGAACTGCCGTGGAGCGTTAAAAGCATAAAGGTTCCGAAGAAGAAGAAGAAGGAGAAGAAGAAAAAATGGAAATAATGATGAGTATCCCAGCGGTTTCGCTCCGAGTCAAAAGTTTCTTATCGATATCTCGTCTCTTCCTTCTCTACTTTCTTCTCGTCTTCCTAAGCAGCTATGTCAAAAATGACGCTCACCAAAAATAGGAACTCTTCGATTTAGTGGCTCGAATCTTTGACGATAGAAAGAAAAACATAAGAAGGACGAAGAAAAAAATGGTATTTCGTGTGGATATATCGTGCGTGTGTGGCAATTTCGACCTCCCATGCACCAAACTTGTCGGATATGTTTTCCCGGCTTCTTCTTCTGTAACCGGAGCCCCTTTTCCGAGGGTAAAAAAAAGGAGCAACTTTGAGAGGGACAAGAAGCTGTCTAAACATTTCGAACTCTGACTAATCAATGAGAACAAGACAAACGACTTAAAGAAGTGAAAAAAAAGAGAACACTACTCGTCGTTCTGTTTCGTGTTTTTAATCGACGTTTCTATCAATTTTATTATAATTTCGAGACGATATTGTTTTCGAAAAGTTCGTAATATTGATGTAAAGTAAAACTTACGTTGTTGTGATGATCGACCGCGTTGTTGGTGAGCTTGAGTTTGCTGAAACTGACCGGATGTTGCATCCAGTGATGTCCGGTTGCAGGACTATCGGGATGAAGGTAAACTCTCCGATTGATACGAGGTTGAGGCTCAGCAGGTCCGGCCGAAGTCCAGCCTCTGGCGTTTCCAGGACTCGAGGAATTATCGCTGCTTCCGCCGATATATTTGTGACGTCGTCGAGACGCTGGAGCTATTTCCAGGAGAAGACAATAACGGGCACGACTTTCGAGTCCTGAGACATTTAGTTGTATCGATGGGAACATCCGGCTGTAAAAATCGATAAAAACACATATTTTTTATTGAATTGTTGTAGGTATTAATGATTTTCATAAATAAAATCGAAGAATCTTCAATCATCGTCACATCCATTACGAGCATTCATTCGTAACGAGTTTTATGTTCCTTTCGTTGAAAAAGCTCATTTACTTTCGTACTTAAGGGATTGCGCAACTCTGAAAATTGCATGGATTTCTACGATAATTACGTGAATATCCTTCGCATCACCATTTTCTCATATCTCGGTGTTTGAACGAGTGCTCTGGTTTTCCCTAAGTGGCCAAAGTCCCGAGGGAGGCTTTCGAAGGCTTTTCACACTGTACGTTTATATATATATATATATTTCGCAATAAGTCAGGAAGTCCGCGATAATCCTTAAACCACTGGACGTGATCGTTCTGAGTTAGCTTCGATTTTATCGAATTTACTTCGAAGATAAAGTTTCAAGATTAATCGCTGATCGGTCACAGGAATTCCCGAAATTTTAGTCCATTCAATAAGAAAGAAACATTTATATTTTTTAAGGCAAAAAGAAACGTACGTAGAAGTTATTATCGCGGTCGCGTGCACAGGAGTAGATATTTCTTGGCAGTAAGAATGATAAGGGATGAAAAAAAAGTTTCCAGGCGAAGATACCGAGTTGGAGTTAATTGTAGACGGCGAGTGAGTGCTGCCCGCAACAAGTATATTCCGGGCAATGTGTTGTTCGGTTTGTTTTTTATCAGCAAATGCCACGAGAAGAAATTTCGTTGGAAAGTTAAGGCTTGACTAGCATCTGGCGATATATATACGAATAAAGCTGCTAAGTGTATCATTATATATATTAGTGAGGCTCGTGACACTCGCGCGCCACTCGTTTCTTTTTTTTTTTTTTTTCTTTCGTTTTTTTATTTCCATTATCTTTTTCGTATCTCGTTTGCCAGAAGCCACTTTGGCGTGCGCCACGAAGAAAGATGATGAAGGAGGAGAAGGAGGAGGAGGAAAGAGGGATAAAGTGGAAAGAAATTTTTTGTGCAGTCACAGAGCGTTCAGTGGGCGAGGCTAGATTCTTATTTTCTTTTGGAAAAACCACAATGGGGAGGGTGAAAGTTCTTTTTGGAGTCAGCTAAAAATCGAGATGATTTTTAGTTATTAGCAGAGAAAGAGAGAGAGAGAGAGAGAGAGAGAAAAGAAGATCGAAGGATGGTTATCCATGCTCTTAATTCCGTATCCCTGGTAAAACGTGGCGAAGAGAAGACGAGTTTTTCTCGAAGCCAGAGGCAGATCCGAACAATCCTTTGATCTTATCCCAATGGTTCGCTCCGCTGTGTAAACATTTCAAACTCGGCTAATCCATAAGTCAAGTCCGTAAAGTCAATTTTCCCCATTTTTTTGCCCTCCCTTCTTGTCTCGTTCCTCAAGAAATCTTCTACTATGTAGTTTAAGTGTTTACGTACATAATTGCAAAAGCTTCCACTGAGAGTTGGGAGGGACTATGACGTTTTCTTGTGGCGTCACGAGACGACGACCACTGTCTAAAGATCTATCGCGATGAGTGGTCCCAACTAAACGTCGACGTGTGTGTATGCTTAAAGGCCAAAAGATGAGCGACGAATGTTGCCAGGGTTGTGTACTTCTATACCTGAATCGGGTATGGCGTCGTAGGCGGATCCCTTGGGACACGAAAATTTGTGCGTTTGTCTATTTAAAAAAAAAAAAAAAAAAAAAAAAAAAAATTGTATTCTTCCACGTCCACTCGAAGGTTCCACTCCACCTTGCGTTCATAAATGGTTAAAAACAAATATTCTTAATGCCTCGAAAAACACAGAACAATCGTCACAAATTTATTTACATGGCGATTTTGTTGGTGTTTGAGGGTTTGACTTGGTAATAAAATGACTAAGTTGCACAATCCATTTTGCTTGAATTCACAAATTTTTTTATGATTCTTACGAAATTTATGAACTCGCAGGACGCGATTCGGGGAAAATTAATTGAGGAACTTTGCAATTTGGAAAAAATATGGTCATTCCAGGAGCCGGAATGTCTTTGTTATCAATATTTTCTTGAAATTCTCAACTAAAACTTAAATATTTGAAAGAAAAAAAGAAAACGCGAGGAAAATTGCGATGGTTGGAAAAAATTGGTGCAAAGGCTCGAGATAAGAATCGGTGACTAATTGGACCGTCACGTTCCAAGGAGAAACTCATTGGAAGGAGTTAGGTATTATTTAGTCGGGGAAATACCTGAGACGAAGCGCAAAGAATGTGTCGACCGAGTGTATAGAAGGATATGTTTGACGCTGCAGTCAAAAAGGCCTTGTGACGATGCGCGTTTCAGGTAAAGTTCCGGAAGAGCCGCAGAAGAGGGTGCTTAACGACAAGTGCAATTAAGAGGTGGATCGTGTTGGACAAAAGTGAGGAAACTCGATGTTGAAAGCGGGCGGCTAGAACAATGGGCATTTCCGGGCCATTAGTTTTTCTGTCCCTTGTGGCTTTGGGTCCGAACGAGTTCACGCTTCGTTTCGTTTTCGCGAGGCTCTTTTTCCTTTGCTTTTTCTCCGTCTCTTTCAACGAGAAGCGTAAATATTGGAGAACGAGAAAAAGATAAATAAATGAAAGGAAAAAAAAGAAATAAGTGACACATTCGAGAGATACGAAGTGGTGGGAAAAACGCGACAATTATTATGTCTTTTGGGTCCACATGAGAAACTCGAAAACGAGAGAAGAGTACAGACGCAAAGCCCTTGAGGCAGTCGCGTCAGAGAGTTGTGTCTCTAGGCGCCTACGAGTGGTCCATCGCACACGAGAGCCTCGTTTCTGCACGACGTGTTCTCGTCGGATCCTCGAAATCTTGAGGAACCTGCGCCTACAGTCGCCAAAAGCCAACCCTCGACAAGCCGGGTGTGCATCATCGAGAAAAAGATGATGCAGCTTGGGAAAAGACGAAGCTACACGTATCTGTGTTCTTAATACTGGCGCCATTCGGACAAGCCAGAAATCTTGATAACTTTTGTCACTAAAGGACTGGCACAAGTGCTTTTTTTTTTAATCATGAGGTATCCGGAGATTTGAAGAACATGAAAAACTATTAAACATTCTCAAAGAGAACTCGTACAGCTTTCCGAAAAATTCGAACTTTTTTCCAGCAGCAAAAACAGCACGTCCGTCAAACAGACTAACGGAATTAAAAAAAAGGGGAATTCTCCATTTTCTCGAGTCTAAATGTAATGCAATTGCACGTGGAAATGCGTGACGGAGTCACTGGATAGAACGAGCCAAGCATTGCGTAGCAAAAAAAAGTGAAAACTTATGGTGACCACGTTTGCTTAAACGATGAAGAAGTACAAGGAGAGAGCTAAGGAAATGGCAAAAGGGAGAAGAGGAATCGAAGATAAAAGAGAGAGGATGCAGTGGAGAATAAAAGCGGGAAAAGTGGTTGCATTGTTGCACTTGAGATGAGTTTTGAAACAGCGGGGGAGTGTATAGGAGAGAATAAAGGGCAAAGGAAAGAAAAAAGCGAGGATCGTGCCTCGGAATACTGATCAGTTACATGCTCAATGGGTTTTAAGGGTATATCGGCGAGAGTTTCATTGACACATGGTAGGCACGTGGAGAGAAGATGCCTCGGTGGTAATTGTTGCTGAGTTTACTATAGAGAAAGGATCCGCAGTCAATTTCCATCCTGGGCGTATCATGGGAACCTATAAATGTCTTAGAGGTCTCATTGTCAAAGAGCAGAAAGGAAATCGCCCCCGCAAAACGGTTTTCTACACCGAATCGTCAAAAGTTACAAGATGTCCGGACGAAGCTTCTCGTGAAAGAATAAAAGCGTGTAAACGTTTGCACGTGATACACGAAACGGGTGGGCGAGGTCCGATTCTTCACCGATTCTCAAGAACTCTATCGAGAATATCTCCGAATAGACATACACACATGAATCGTGGACGTTTGTATGAGAGCTTCCGTTTCCGTTTCCTTCGAGTCCCATCGTTATTGGGTTCACTCATCGCGCTATCTTCGTACGCAAAATTCCAACGAATTTCTCTTATCGAACTCGTAAGTGTTACGGGCAAACGATGGACAGGAAGGTTGGTAGAAGAAATAAAAATTGTCACTAAAGTATTTATATAGAGAAAGTTAGCGAGTTGTTAATCAAAACGTGATTGGATAACAAAAATTCCGCTTAACCTTTTATATGCTAGAGATACCGAAAAAGAATAACGATTAAAATTTTAAGTTCATACGATAAAGCTTAATTATGTTTATTTATTGCAAAAATAACTCAAATTCAAGCCCTACGTTTAGACGTAGAAACAGATTTTATCATTTGTCAAAAAATGTTTTATCTTTTCACATGAATTTTATTAAGACCGAGGAAGAATGGTTATAAATAGTTACAAAAATGGTTTCAAAAAACCTCGAACGATCAATGTCCTTATTATGTTGTTCGATTCCATAACGTTTGATCGAACGAAAAAATAACGACGGCAAAATATCACCCGAAAAAAATGTTACTCCAAAAATATAACACACGACAAAATATCGAAACCTAATTATTTTATTTTTATACGAAATAGTCGATGAAACCCAAACAAATAGACCAACACCCATACCCAAAACAAACCTCAACAACTCGAACAAACGTTAATAAATAGTATAATAGAAAGACAGAGACATAACCCCCATGCATGAAATAAGATTCGGTATATCATTTTGTTGTACACCGTTTTTTAATTTCGGGTACAATTTTTCCTTCAATGACTCCCTTTTCCCCAAATAACCAGCAATAATAAGATTATTTATTTATTTTTCTTTGGCCGAGCTGCAATACTTACTATAATCGAAATTAATTAGTAAAATAGCATTACATTTGTTTCTAATCATTGTTTTTGATTTTTTTAAGGCTTCCTAAAGTTTTTTTCGTGATATTTTGCTTGATATCCAAAGCTTTTTTATCGTGTGATATTTTGTTGCAGAAATTTTTTGTCGTGTGCTATTTTGGAAAAGATTTATTCTCAATGATTTATTTCAATAAATAAAATGAATGTTGCATTGTTGCAACAAAATTTGTTTGGCTGCTCCGATACATAAATTTTTCAGCGTAATCAATAAATAGAATGATTCGTACTCCCGAGGAGTTTCTTCAACGAACGAAATATCAAATTCAACTAATTTCCTTTCTGCAGTGTGTTTCATGTACTTGGCGGAAGTATCGAGATAGTCAAAAGTACTGCGTTGCGATACAGAGGAAAGTTTGACTGATTATCTTTTGCGACTACGATAATATAATAGTCGCGAGAGGAAGAAAAAGGGAAGAGAGAAAAAGAAGAAGAAGAAGAAGAAGAAGAAGAAGAAGAAGAAGAAGAAGGAAAAGAAGAAGAAGAAGAAGAAGGAAAGAGGGGTTGGAGAGAAATCTCTGGAGCTCCACCCTCTCCTCTCTGATACCTGTCGAGAGAAAACGCGCGTGGAGTTAGAGCTCACGGTTGGTTTTACTGACAAGCACGTATATCTGTATATCTACACATAGGAGTGCGTAGTCCCATGTCTACACCCTTGTAAATGGCGCGCTGAGAGAAGCTGGGACAAGGAGGTTGGCGTCAGTATGGACCAGAGATCGGTTGGTGCGATAAGCTCTTAACCAATTTTAATCGGTGCTTCTCCCTCGTTCCCACATATACGTATATACTAAAACATTATAGTCTACTTTTTGGGGCCACCTCCAGCGAAACTAATCGTCTCGTCGTCACGTACGACATTCCATCCTCAAACGTCACGCCTGCTCGTTTCTTGCGCATTTACGTTTTTCTTTAACAAATCATATTGACGCAGGGGTAATGTGTAATAAATATATTCAATTTGCAAATGTGTTAGATTGTAAATCCTCGTAGAGTTTATAGACAAAAAAAAACGACAATTTTTGGTAGTGGAATTTGAGATTTTTATTTATATTTTGTATTTTTTTGCAAATTCTTAGCATTTACGATCGCGGGAAGCGATGTATGTTTGAAGTATTAAGTCAGGATGATAAATTATTTATAGGGACGCCTTTCCTCGACCGAAATTTGACTATAATTTTGACGAGGAATTCACCTTTGAATTCCTTGGGATTGTGGGATACTAAAAATTGATTAATTTATTTGTTATCTCATGGGAGAACGAGAAAAACTGGGGGGGGGGGAGGGTAAAAAAATGGTGAAGTAAAATGGTAAAATATATGTTGGGATAAATATATATAATTCGAAAAATCGGAGGGAACCCTCACGGCGTGTGGCGCTTCTTCTATCACTTTCTCTCTCTCTCTCTCTCTATCTCTCCGTTCCTCTTATTCTCCCTAATTTCGGTGATGCTGTGCGGTAAAAGAGATGGAAATACATGGAAAAAGAATGGAAGCCTTGTCTCAGGGCTCGCGCGCGCGCTGGCGGCCGTTAAAGACAAAGAAAAGTAGTTTGAGGCGCCGGCGACTGTCTGCTTCTGCTGCCGGCTCCAGGATGACCTGGTCCATGGGATCTTTCCATCTTCTTCTTCTTCTTCTTCTCCTCTCTCTTTCTCCTTCTTTCTTTCTCTCTTTTTCTGTGATGCTCGCCGAATACACGCCGATCCCCGAATCACCGTAGAGACACGAAAGAGAAGGAGAAAATATACACGAGAAAGACAAGTCCTCGACGACCCCCTGTGAGCGTGGGATTTAAATGCGCATACTTTCGTATCTCCGAGACTCTGGCATTCCACTTATTCAATTTATTATATCCGATCTATGATCTCGAACGATTATTTCAAAAAATATGTATATATATTGTAATCTGATGTCAGAACGTCCTCGATTTCTCGTTCATTGCAGATCAAAGATTTGAAATCGCAGGTAGCGGAAGGTAATTAAGTTCAAAAACGAATATGAAGTCAAATTTCCGATCAACGAGTGCTCTGGTCTTCGAAACGTTAAATAATAACATTATACGACACTTTTAATGGTATCGCGCGATGTTAAAATGTTGAAACGAACAACAAAAGTGTTTACTGATTCCAATAACTTTGCAAATCGTTGTATCGATAGATTTTTGACGATTATTTCATTCCTTTGGAGGAAAAAACGATGAAGAATTATCATGAATGCAAAATAATGATATAGAAGAATGGAGAAAGAAAATAGAAAGATTGTAAAAAGTGAATGTGGTTGAAAAGACGAAGGGAGAAGGCGAGATCGAGAATTTCTTATCTCGAGGGCGCGCGAGTTCGCGGGACGTCGACGTGGCTAATTAAGAGAAGATTTCGACGAGAGATCCTTCGAGGGCTTTGGTCAGTCTCAAAGAAGATGCCGCTTGTCGTTGTCGTCTTCCACGAGCATCAGTAAGAGAGAAAAAAAGACAGAGAAAGAGAAGAGAGAGAGAGAGAGAGAGGAGAAAAGTGTTGTCGAGCATCAGACTGTTCTCTCGAGCATGAGGATTGTGACGGTGACGACCTGACGTGGCATCGTCGACATCGTCGTCGTCGACTCTTCTCGCTATTATTATTTATTCTCTCTATTCCTCTTGATCATCTGCGAGCCCGAGGGAGTCTACGGTACGGTGCGAATGTGGAGAAAATTTGTACAGTGACTGAAAACGACGATGGCGACGAAACATTGCCGACGTTAGAGCCTTCGTTTTGTTGTTGAATCCATAAAAGAAAAAGGAAGTATCCATGAAGCATTGAAAAGTGTGGTGTACACGCTCGCGGCTATGGATCCCGGCAGGAAGAGCGAGTGAAACATTTAGCCGGCTCTTAGTCGCGCTAGAATAACTTTTCTCAATGAGGAATCTTCGAGTATCGCTTACCCTCGGTAATGAGCTACACAGTGTTGCTTTATAAGGAAAAGAAAAACGTTGGACGTCCGCCAAAAGAGACCGAACGCGAGAGCCCTCACGCAGCTTGGACTTTTGGGGGATTAGCCACAACGAAAGAGGAAGAGAGAAAATGGGAAATCTTTCGCGCGGTAGGCCTTTTCAGTTTTTCCCGCCACCGATATGCTCCCAGTTATTTTGTGTTCCCCGTTGGACGGGAGTTTGCAGCTCCGCACGAATTTAACCCGATTCTGTTATTGTCGGTCGCCGTTTTTATGACGAAAAAAAAATGTTTCTTCACATTTTTTTGCCATCTTCATGGTCTGCCCTGAATGTAAAAGTATTCGGCAATTTTATCAGATTTTTTCATTGCAAATCAAATCAAATCCATGTTCTAACGTGCCCCTGTCTTCGGCGACCCACGATAACCTGACAAGGGTCCAAAATAAGCGATAACCTGTTCGGGTTAACGAATAAATCATTCAGCTCGCCATTATCGCCGAAAGAATTTCGAGGCGACAACCAGAACCGCAAAATCGTCACCTTAACGTCTCTTCATCTTCCATTTCTATTTCCTAGATTTCAAATTTTATTTCCTCGCCAAATTGCAAAATTTGAACCCCGAGCAGAGACATTTCCCGATGAAAAATATTGAAAAAAAAAATGAAAATCTTTCGTCCTACTCACCGACCAAGCTTCGTGATAATCATTTCGGTACTTTCCGCATGAAATTGTTGCCAAAGCCTTTTATTCTGAAGCTCAATTTTCACTCCTTGAGGTAAAGGTGGTCCTGCACCAGGGCTCGGAGGTACTAGCCAACCATTTGTGTGGGCTATTTCTTCTGTAAAATAAAAATGCAACGAATCGATATTAACGATGAAACTATTATTTTAATCGAAGCAATAATTGATGAACACATCGATCAACAGGTGTTTGAATTATACAGAAAACTTTGGCCACGATAATTTTCATGATCGTTTTACATCGGTCTTTGCATTGATTCGATGAATTTGCATACAAAATGTCATTGCAATTTTTTTAGTAACTGTACGATGAGTTATGACGGACAGATGCGGACATACCCAAATTATAAAGGTTTCCAATACATCATACAAGACCCAAAAAAAAGGTATGAGTGGCTTGAAATTTGTGGATGTGAGTGACAAGAACGAGGAGTGTGTGTGTGTGTGTGTAAACTGTTTGGATTATTGAGAGACCCCTCGGGGCGTTTTTCTCGGTTCAAACATCGGAGAACGAGGAAGATGAGTTTCGTGCCGCCATATAACTATATATATAGATATTCACGCGGTTCAAATGTTTCCAATGGAAGAAGATGGTCTCCATTTACTAAACGCACCGATATTGTGGAGGTATATCTCTTTGAACGAAGGTGCACTTGTCTTGAGTATCGAAAGTAAGGGAAGAAGAAATTTCTCACACAGCGCAAAAGGTTGCCCTCTCTCTCTCTCTCTCTCTCTCTCTCTCTCTCTCTATTTAGTTCACGGTTACCCTGGCGTATTATATCCACGAGAGGACAAGGATAATTGATATTGTCACCAAAGTAAAGAAGTATAGAGCCGAAAAGAAGCAGAAGCTTCATACTCTCGTCGGTAAATGCGCACGAAGTATAAAACATCTCTTACATGTCGTATCCATTGGCGGGTGAGGAACAAACGGTGAAGATAACGATTGTCCGGTTGAGAGGAGCGCGGCTTATTTGATGTGGAAAAGAGGAAAAGATTTTTTTTTTATTCTCCGACGACGACGGCGCCAAACTCCACGGGCTTTTTACCATCTTGTGGCCTTATATTACGAATATTTTGACCCCGTACACTTTTCCAGGACTCTTCGAACTTTTGGAACTCTATTTGAAGGACTTTGATCTTTTTTGTGTCAACAGTACCCAGTGGGAACATTATTTTTTAACGCTGTTTGTTTGTATCACAACTTCGTGGCTTCTACGTTTTTTTTCTTCGGTGTATGGTGGCCCTTGGAATCGAAGGGTTCGAAGTTCTGATGGGAAGACAAACATCGGAGGACCCTCTGCATCAAACATGAGAGTGATTTTGTTTCAGGCTCTTCGCGGTCCTGTTCTTCCGGTCCCTTTAACCGACAAACAATCGGCAGATGCGTCGACAAAACCTCCCGGAAACAGAGGTCAACCTTTTTTTCATTCTCCACCTTTAAGTGGCTTATGGAATAATAAAAGAACGAAAGTTTCATCGTCTATCTACCATTATTACCTCGTGTCATCATTTCAAATGTGTTAACGCGAGGATACGAGAGACAGAGAAGATGATGATGATGATGATCGGGAAACGAGCCAAGACGAATCGCGCGCGGCTACGAGAAGAGCACACCAAGAAATAGTATGTTTGAACAGACTATGTCATTTCGTAACGAGACGTATCCGGAGAAGCAACTATAATTATGGGCTTTTACGTCACGAGGGATCCACGAAAATAATAGGAACAACTCTCGCTAGATTTTTGTTTTTTTTTCTCTCTACCGACGAGATCACTCGTTAGCTCGTCCCATCGATGCTTCCTCGAACATCGATTATATATTTATTGGCTTCTATTTCTATCCTCTCATATGGATCGACGTTAATATTTGGAGCAAATGACGTTTGTGTCCATAAAGTGTTTACGATATTTACAGGCTTTCGATATGACAACTCCATCGAGTAGAAATAAAGTTTGATTTTTGTAAATCACTGTAACGACCAATTGTCAAGTATAAATAAAATATTAATAAGTGAAAGTGTCGTTTGATCATTCAAAGCAAAGCGAGGATAAATGTCATTTCGTAAAAAGCAGTTTACAGAACGTTTACACTTTGAAAATACAGCTGCGTTGTCATTAACATTAATTTGCTATGTTGAAAAAATCAATTGGAGCAAATCTCAATGAACGGATTGAAATCATTCGATTTGCAAATGTGAACGGCAATCAAGACAATTCATGGTTAAAATGGAATTCTATGGAATTTTTCTATGGAAACTAATACTTCGCAATGACAATGAAAAAAGTTGATTAATTTGATTGTTCATTGGTAATTAGTTCGCCGGTAAAAAAAATCGTTTTATAAAATTGGTTTTGCTCGAACGTCTTACAAAGAGAATTAAATGAAGTTGACATAAAGTTTGTAAATATCTAAAGATTTATGGGAAAAATTGTACGGACCTGGTCGATGATGATGAAGTGTCATTTGTTGTTGCGTGTAGAGCATCTGTTGATGAAGATGCATCTGAAGATCCATCGGAGAAACGAGATTCATCCTTTATTCGTTTCGTAACAATCCAACACTTTAGTTTAAATGTGGAAAAAATGTGAGAATTAACAGAACAAACGCACTTAATGAAATCTCTGATTGTTTAATCGAAATTGGTCAAAATTGATCAAAACAAAAGTCGAACCGGCACTTCGTGAGACACTTCGACTAAGAACGAAATGAAAAAGAGTCGCGGCAGTGTTGAAACAACGAGAGCCGTTGGTGAACTAAACTGGAAATCCGAAACGAACCAAGGATCGTCTTGTTAAATCGCGTGAGTTAAATTCTCCACCTTTGAATATCTCGAAAGCCCATTGGACGGTTGTTGGATACACCCACTGGGTCTTCATTGGACAAACGTCCCTTCAAAAGCGAACTACGAGTGAGAGAGGCATGGTCCTCTCATCTCGTGCTCCTCGAAGGTCTTGAGAAAAACCATAGATCGGTATGGCACGGACGGAATCGTCTTTTGACAGATATTAACGGCAACCTTTTTTTTTAATCAATAAACATTCATTTGATAGCCTACATTTTTATTTATTCTTTGATTTTCAACTTTAAAAAAATTAAATAAATAAATAAGAACCACAGAGATTTTCACTTACAAGGAAAAAGTCTTTAGTATCCTCCAACTTTTCGATAAATTTGTTTACAAGTTGTAGCCCTGTGACAAATATTAAACAGTCATTTTTTCATCGTCTTGTAAGCGATTTTAAGGGGCAAATTCAACCCTGGAAGTTGAACATGTTTGTCAATTTTCTATGATTCCTCGTTGCAAAAATGCAGACTGTAAAATTAAAATGATACCCCAATGAAAAACCAATTTTTACCTAATTTTGACAGCCCTGAATCCCTAAAATCCCTAAAACCCCTAAAATTAAGCAGCTGAAGATTTGTGCAAGTTCTTAATTTACTCCATCCTCATTACACATTAATTTAACACGTACATCGGCTCGTATCATAATTGTATACACATTTAAATATTCGTAAATTCTATACATTTATACTGAACAGACGGTGTTCAATTTTGTTATCAAATGGTTAGGAATTTTTGGTAAATGTTCACAAGTGGAGCTCCACCTTAAAACGACTCCAAATTTTTTTTACGGCAAATTATAGTTAAAAAATAATATCTTCTGCAGCATTAAGGTGTCAGGAGACTTCAAATGACGAAAAAGAAATATATATACAAAGATTATTCATCGTAAACCATAAAAAATTACTGACTTGAAAATTATGTATAGTTTCGGGGTTTTCTGAAAAAAAATCATGTAATGAATTTCTTTTTCAAACTTCCCGCGAAAACAACAATCTAAAATAATATCATCAACACATAGTCGTACATGATCGTGAAAAAATCCGAAAGAAACAAACATATTTAACGATATTTTCTCTTGACCAATGAAAAATCAACTAACTCAGGAACATGAAGAATGTTGGAATGTTACATTCTTGAAATAATTGTGATAATAGTTGGTGTACATGCGGAATAATAATTTTTAGCATATTAGTACACGTGGAGTAGTTATACAGAAATATTTAATAATTAAATAAAATCTTTCGGTGCTTAAAATGAAATTTAACATTTTATCGACATTTTTCCCCTGGATTTTGTTTCTAGACAGAATCGAAAAATATTTCAACTCGGTTTTGTCTTCAGTACAATATTTGTTGTATAAAAAATGATATTGTAAATATTTTATTTTGACAGATATATTTGAATTTCAAGAGTCGTTTCAAGGGTGCATCGACATTTGAAAATTTTGTAATTCATATACTTTCGAATGGTTAAATCGCTTGCTGTTTGTGACGAAAACTGTTATTGTTACGTTAAAACAAAAAAGAAACATAAAACAACAAATTCTATTCAAATTTCGAAATATTTGAAAATTCGTGGCCATCGAGAAGAGGACCGTGTGGATGGAAGAGAAAAAAAAACATTCATAGATCGAATATTTGTGTAAAAAGATGGGTAAGAATTTGAATTTAAATGAATGTCATATGTCGCGAGCTGTGTTAACACGAATGCTCGACAAAATATCGTGTATGAGAAGCGAAGAGAAGAAAAAAGAGGTCGAACGTTTGGCGCCGTGTATCGTCTTTTCAAGTCCAGCCGCGCATCAGGACCGTGAAGAAGAATCTGTGATCGAGGGACAATCGGGTCTTGGAGATCTACAAGGAGAGTGCCATAAATTATGAGGAACTCGCAGAGGACACGAAGAAGCTCAGGCGCGAACTTAATAGTTTTGCTTCGAAGGGAAAGGCCTGCCGCAAAGCTTCGTGTGTCCGTTAAACGCGTGCAGACAAATAACAAAAACTACGGTACCGACGACAGTATCCTGATACCAATCTTTTTTTTGCCCCTTCTTCACGTTCTCATCATCATTATAATGTCTCTTCTTTTCTCCATACTTGTTACCCTGTCTTCGGCTACTCTTCGCCTCTTTTTTTCCTCTTTTCCATCTTATTTATTAACTGTTGCTTCTTCGTTATCTTCTTATCCATTCTTTACAATTTTACTTCCGTATTTTACATCGCCAATTTCTTTCTTTCTTTCCAGAACGAAGAACTCTTCACCGTGTTTATTTTTATGCACATTCTCTTCAACTTCTTCCCTACTCTTCGTCGTTATTTACTTCCTCTTCAACTTCTTCTCCGACTCTTTATCGTTTATTAGTTTCTCATTAACTTCTTCCTTATTCTTCATCGTCATTTCATTGCTGTTCAACTTCTTCACCTTCTTCGTCCGTTATTTTATTTCTTTTCGAGCAATTCTTTCGCCGTTCGCCATTTCTCTTCATCGTTATTTTTGGTCTCTTTCTCCCTCTCTCTCTCTGTTTCTTCTTCTCTTCACCTTATGCGCTCTTTTTGACGTTACTTTATTTTACTATCAATTCTCATTACTCTTCGTCGTCATTTTCTCTCCCTCGCTCTCTCTTCAAGCAACTTCTTCAAAGTTTTATTGCTTCTGCATTTCTCGTCCACTTCTTCTCATTACTCATCGATGTTTTTTCTCCCTCTCTCTCTCTCTCTCTTTGACTTCATTCTTTACTCACCTCGACATTATTACTTGTCCGAATATTGTTTGTTTCTACAATCGAAACTTTCGCAACCTTTTCAATTTTTCAATGTGGTTTGGCATTGCCTGTAGCCAGTATCCAATAGACCAAGCAGTCAACGCTCCATTATTGTAGATTTTGGATTGCGGATTAACTGTAAGCGATACCCACAACAATGGACGCCGCTGCGCGACCGCCGCCGCCGACCGCCTTTATTCTTCTCTTCTTTGCCGTCGCTCTTAAACTTTGTTCGGCGTGCGCCCCCTCATCCCTCCATTACTTAAGTCTTCTTTCTCTTCCGGCTACCTGTCTTCTGCCGTTTCTTCACTCATCGTTTGCCACGACAGCACCCTGTCCAGGCAAAAACGCCTTTGCAGCTATGCCCGATCCGTGTAACCGATCTCAAGCGATTTCGAACGCACCACAATGTCTAGACTTCTATTTCTCTCCAATTAATATTCTATAAAGCCTTTCCGTTGTAAAATTCAAGGCAATTGACGTCGGGCCATAGAAAACCGAAATATTCCAATGGCAATTGGTAAACCATCGAATATTCCTACGAACAATAAGCTTTCGCAGTTAAGTCCGAATTAGAAAAATCGTTTGCAAGATAATAATCGATGCAGCCAATTAGCACGTGCCTTTATGGATATTTCACGAATACTCAAGAGACGACGTTTTTCATTATTTTTATTTGTTTCAGGCATCGATGCACATTGAAAATTTAGATCTTACAACAATTGGCTATTTTTTAATGAAACTTGACAATGTACCAAAATGTCTATGAACGTTCATTGGATTTTGGGTGTAACACAGCAGCGATTTCGAAATAATACGAATCCTTTTCCAAATCGTTTATTCGAATACGAAAGAGAAAGAGAGAGGGAGAGGGCTTAAGGACATTGTAGTAAATATTTGTACCGTATACAGAAAGAGATCGGACAAGAAGAAGAAGAAAAAGAATGGAAAATAAGACGAAGAGACGAAAACGAAGTTGTACAAAACGTGCGTACAACAGGGAGCGGCAGGAAAGCCGACAAATGAGTTTTACGGCTCGTTTCTTTTTCTCCGACATTCCAAATTTACGCTCTCCTCGTTGCGAGATCAACCAGCGAAACTCCCTCTCTTTCCCAGATAAATATCTTTTAGCCAGGCGCTCGTTCAATCACTTGCCGATCTTTAAACGCTGAGCATTTTCTTCTTTTTACTTCTCTCTTTCTCTTGCCCTCGCGTCCTATGAGAAAAAGTCGAGACCCCAAAGCATAGAAAGAAAAAAAAAACAAAAAACTTTCAGCTGTGCTCTTGTCGATCGGGGGTGAGATTGCGGCTCCACAAACAACCCCTTTCTTTGGGGAAGAGCAAAATACAAGGAAGACTTGTGCGTTGAAAGATCATGTTTGACATCACGCGACAGCGAATACAAAAAGGCCAATCTTCTGTATATTCCACACTTATCCGCTCAATTTATAAACGTTTGGGAACGTTCCGATGCACCTGGAAAACTTTTATCATAAAAAGGGTTCCTGCAAGAGCCACTGGTACCAAAAAAAAGACGAATATGTGGTTCGAGAGTACGTCGAAGCTTCAGAGTTGAAGGATTTATCTTCTCAATTGGTTAGAAATATCTCGCAGGACTAAATGTTGTTCTCCACATCGATAAAGACTCGTTTATTCTTCTTCAAATGATTTTCATGCTCTTCCTGTACATCCAAGTCGCACTTGACTACTTTTCTTCATTTCCAAAATGTCTTGTTTATGGAAAAGTTGAAGGAAAAGATAAAGTGAGAAAAATGAAGCTTCGTATACGCAGTAATAAAGGAAAAGCTGATGTTTCGACGTATCTTTTAAAAAACCATATGGTTAACACACTATACTGCGAGAGAGAGATAAACCCGTGCCAAATGTCGAATCGTCGCCTCGAGTTAAAACAAACTTTACCGCACACTAAGTAAATGGAAATGAGTTACAAGGGAGGTTCGCAGCCCTCTCGAGAGCGCAATAGAAACATTTGTTGTTTCAGGACTCGCGTGACCCAAACACCGAGCTGTGTTTTTACCTCCTGTCAAATTTCCCGCTTATTAAATATAGAGAAAAAAATAAGAAAGAAGAAAACAATGTGAAGAACATTTCAAATAAATCCCTTAGCCCTCCACTTATTTTCTTGCACATACAAACAGATCCATGAGGATGATACTGAGTTTATTCTTTATCTCTTTTTTTTCCGACCCTTATCTCAATCGCTTATAATTATTCTTCTCTTCGTCACAAGAGAGATCCTTGAGAAGAAACGTCTTTTTTTTTCTCATTTTTTCGAAATATATGTAAACGGTGCTTCCGTCTGCTTGTTTATTTTTGCCTCTTCTTCACCGATCCATACTTTTCTCCTCTATTTTATTCAAGCACGAAAAACAGGACTCTCGTAACGGTGGCAGACGCGACTCTCGAGAAGACTCGTCTATTTTTTTTTTCTAGCCCAAAAAATCAAACTCGAGGGTGTTCTGGTTTTCTGCGACCTGTCGACTCGACTTTTCCCTCCTTTTTATTCTTTTTTTCAAACCAAATTATATACTCCGATGAACAAATCTTCAAATCAGAGTTTCAATGAAATTTTCTTGTTTCTGAAGACCGACGAAAGTTAAGCTAATTTGAAATCCTTCCTAGAACTTACGCGTGTATTTTGACGTCCCTTTTTTCGAACCCTATCTCTACGACGTTCGAGAATTATCGACGAAAGTTCTGTTTGAACAATATGTGGTTGGGAGGAGAAAAAAGGCGGTGCAGGAAGTATGCGGACCGCGAAATATCGCGCACGAGGAATAACAAAAGGAATAATGCGTGAGCGTGTAACACGTGTTGAAAAAGACCACCCCAAGTGACGTGGACTATTAATTATACAACACCGAGTTCTTATCCTACCGGGAGATGAGTTATTCGTCGCTTTTGTCGTCATTGAAAAAAAAACACACACAAAAAAAAGATACAAATGACAACGAGGTTGATTGCAGTACGAAAGAAAGAAAGAAAGAAAAAGAAGAGTGAGGATCTGAAGATAAGAAGAAATATTTGTGTGTGTACGTACGCGTGTGTGTCTGCTTCCGGTGTTGCATCGTTTGTGAATTCGCAACAACAAGCCGCGATAATTTCACGCGATCACGAATAACGCGTAAAAGAGGCACTTCCGGAGGTTTCGTTCGAGCGACGACTTTTCTCTCTCAGTCGTGGGCGCGTGGGCTTCGGTCTCTTTGACCACTCTTTTATTTATAATACTCCTTTTTTTTTCTTCAACCCTGCATACTCCACGCTGTGAATCTTCGCAATTATCACTCTTCCGATGCAACACTTTTTTTTTTGCATTTCTTTATTTTATTCATTGTTGCGATAATTATGCAACAAACAACAATCCTGATTTATTCAATTCAAAAGTTCAACTGAGTTCAACGAATATAGCGAAAATGTCTCATGCCTTTTTTTCTATCTTTAGGCCTCCGAACATTCGTCACAAAATTTAAGTTTTTCGATAATTATTCGAAAATTGACGAGAAAACAAAAAAAAAAACAAACTTTTTTTTCCAAAGTTTTACGTAATTGAAGAGGCAAAATCAAAAATTTTTAGAGCTCTGCGATAATGATATTCGTCACAAAATTGAACAATTTTTCGAAAATAATTTCCGAATATATGAGAAAAATAATGAAAAAGTTTTTTTTTCAATGTGCAGTGTAATTAAGGAGGCGACGATATCTCATTGAATTTTACTGTTCGAAAGGTTTCAGTCCTCGATTGAAAAAAAAGAAAAAACACAAAAATTTATATTATATTTTCGATGTTAAATAAAAATCATCGTTACATTCAACCCTTTTTCTGGTCTCGCAGCACCAATTTCGTTGCAAAATGAAAATGAATTCAAAACCAATTTCCGAAGTATTGAAAACAATTTCGTTTTGGAAAAATATACTTATTTTTGTATTTTCGATTCTTAAGGTACTTCTATCGTTATATCGTTTTATTAAGATTTTCTTGAAAATTTGGATAAATCTCTTTTAATGCCATATGCACGTGTGTAATAAATTTTAGAAGGTTTCACCAAGCGGAAGTTGAGATATTTATTGGTAAAAATCACAATTTTCAGTATTCGCTCATAAGAGATCGCATTGAAAGTTACACTTTCATCAATAAATATTTTGGCTCCTACATGGTGAAGCCTTCTAAACTTTGCATTCATTTTAATGCAACATCAAAGAAGCTACATTAAGTTTTTCAAAAAAATCTAAAGAAAACAAATGTTTGCAATTTTTGTGATTTTGCAGCAAGTACATATTACCTTGGATGACCATGAATTTGGAGTATGTTGTTCTTTGGTAAATTTACAACAACTTTTCTTCATTAACTTATGCCCGCAAAGCATTTTGTATGTGAGAAAAACTGAAAAACAATATTTCGATATGAATGTCTCGGTAGAAGAAGCTTAACGAAAGCAAGGTGGTGAAAACGCGTCTCATGAAATATGAGCCTTTCTAGGTAGACGCCGTTGGTAAATATTGAAATATATACAATTCGATCAAGTGGATAGCAGTAGCAACCCTTAAAGGTGAGGCCCGTTTGTCTCTTTATTTCTTTCCTTTTCTATCGTTCAGGTGGCGTTACAGAGCGTCAAGCTGAGAGCGGTGTGGATATCCATTTCACAAATAAGCCCTTGACCGTTCGTACCTTAATCTCCTTAAATGCTTCCCGTCGATCGGGATTGGAGCCGCGAGAGCCCCCCCATGAATGAATACAGAAAACTGCATATATATATACATTTAGAACCATAAGAAAATTCGTCACTCTTCCTTTCGCACTAAGGACCGAAAAAAAAGATGAATAGAGCGATTATTCGTTGACTGTAGGGGGTCTCTCGCTTTGACCCGATTACTATATTTGTCGAGACGCAGTTAGAGATTAAAATGAGCTCACAGCCCTTTTGAGAAAGAGGGTCAATTTTACTCGCGACACCAATTATTGGCATTACTAATGAAACCGTAAGCTGCAACTTTTATTTCAAATTTCTCGGTCAATATTAAATTCGATTCATATTGTCCGGGAGTATCGATCAAAAGATCGCTCTCTTCGCTCTGGGACGTCAACGGGAACGGTCGACTCCAGAACTTACTCATCACCATCACAAGACACGAAAGACTGGCCAGTCAAAATAATCAAGACGAATACAGAACGAGAAAAGAAGACATCGCCACGATCTTAGTCCCAGAGCAAGAGCCAACGAGGTCAATCGAACAAAGTTTAACAAAATTTATAAACCGTTCATTGCTAACCTTCGTTAGCAATAAATTAATAGTTAAAATATAAAAACGAAGGTGTGTGTGTGAAGTAGTGATTGATAAAAAATTGAAATAAAATATACTTTAAGTATTGTTGATTTCTTAAGGGTTTATATACAGTTGGAAATTTCAGGAAATCGATTTTTTTTATGGCATTTTCGGAATGTACGTATATTCGAGTACATTCTCTGAAAATTTCAAGTAGATCCAGCAAGTATTGTCGGAGATACGTGCTATTTTATGATTAATTGCAAATTTCAAAAAATCGATTTTTTTTTTATGGCATCACGATTCTTCATGGCATACAGATGACCCCTCGTAGATTGGAAAAAAAAATGTATCCTCGTGTAAGACACTTTCGAAACAATGAACGGATTTATCTCGAAACGATATTTTCAAAGTCAGTGATCACGATTTCTCAAAAACGGCTCAATCGAAAGGTCTGCAATTTTCTCAATCTTCGTCGAGTCGTTTAGACACTATGTTTTTCATACTTGACGTCGAGACACGGCCGCTCCTCTAGATATTTTCCTTTCACGAATTATGTAAATACTAAATTTTCGTAATTCGTCCATTCATTGGTTGGTTTACGCAACCATAATATTGGGGTACGTACGTCTTAATTTATTCTAAGTCTAGTCTATAATATTATTCGGTGTCACCAGCCCATGAAATAAGACGACAAACCGAGTGTTTTTCTAGATCATCATTTCTTTTAATGATATTCATATCACATATCTCCATTCATACATAACTAACAAACTTAGTCTCGTTACAATGACGATGATAAACATGTTTTTTGAGTTTTCTTGCTATTTTTTTTGTTGTTTGTTTGTTTTTATTCAATTTTTTTGTTTTTTACTTTTTTCAGTGAATTATTGTTTGTTTTCTCTCTTTCATTATCGTAAGTTACAATCGTTTTACGAGATACACTAAAACACAATACGGTTCAACGATTTAATCGGACACAGATCGTAAACGAGGAAAGGAAAACCAGCTCTTGTTGTTTTGGCAGTGCCTACGGCTCTCGTACCAACAATCGTGGAGTTCCCCAATGCTTATTATTTTTCGTGTATAAAGTTAGAGAAAGTTAGAGAAAGAGAAAGACGAGTACGATTAATTTTGTTGCTTTAATTAGTCACTGAACGATGTAAATGAAATACATGGGTTGGATGAGAAGAAACACTCGTTCGAAGCCTCGAGGCTCATGAAGGTTTATTGGAAATTGGACTAGGATTCACCAGGATGACAACGTCGCTGTAGTTTTTCAACATTCGGCTTTTTTCTCCCTTTCGCGACCAAAGAATTCGCCCCCATAAACAAAATAGCTGCTTGAGACAAACAGCTGTATCACTTGATTCAAGTTATTATGATGGCATATTATACAACATTATAAAAGTACAAAGGCATTTAAAAAAACGAAGCTGAAGGTAAATTGCTTTGAAAAAGGGAGAGAAGAGAAAAAATGGCAATGTCTTTGACGTCACGCCTCTTATATAACAAATTATACAACAATTCGATAATTTTTAAACTAATTATGAAGAAATAAGCGAATATTATCGAGTTATTCGCAAATGACAGGAGGATCTAGATAACACGAGTGTAATCGATATATTTAGACACGAATAATCACTGCGCTTTGGGTTGAACAAGCACGAAAATTGACTAAAAACATTGAGCTGATAACAACTGACGGTATAATCAAAAAATCTCAAAACTCTACGTTTCCCATAACTCGTTATTTTTCTTCGATGAAACCAATTGACAAAAGGGTCTTTGGAACTCGTTTCGTCGTGAGATTTGCTTGAAGTGTGAATTTTTTCCTCGTTGCTCGAGTGAACAGAGTGATCGTGATTCGAATGACTTTTCTTTTGGTCGCGAAATTTCATTATTTCCGTTTTTTTATCGCGCAAATACTCGCACCCGAAACTTCGTAGTTTCAACAATTTTCTTCTCATGTAAACACGACTCGTACGAATCACGCTTTGCAATTGCTCCTCGAGATAAACGGACAAACTAACGATTTTGTATGTTTCCATGGGCCGAGACTCTCGCGATATCTCTTTGTTATGGTTACTCACGAGATTGCACGGTTTCGAAAAATAGCCGAAATTACGACGAAGGGATAGGGATAGGAAGTGTCGATTTTTGAGCCCCGAGAAGCGAAATGTTTCTCACGTGAGTAACGTGTCGTCCAACTCTTCTATTTTGCCCTCTGGCTGGGACAGCACCTTCCGCAGTACTTTGCTCACGACGTCGGAAAGCGACTCTCGTGCTCCAACATCCAAAAGAGCCATGCAGCGCTATCAAAAAAATGGGAAAATAAATACATTTTTATAACCTAAAAAACCCGCAAGGGTATACGTTAGGAACAACCAAAAAAAAATAAATACATTTTTATAACTTTTCATACTGCCAAAAACTATGGATTTTAGAAATTGACATTTCAATTGAATTTTATCAATTTTGATTGAATTTCATTGAATCAATCGAATTTAATTGAATCGAGAATGAATTTTATTCAATTTCTAATTTTTATTAAATTTTTAAACAGTTTCAAAATTTAATTTTTAAAACTGTCTTTCTTTTCTTCAACTTTTAAAAATGGAATTTAAGGAAAATGTAATTAAATAAAAAAATTTCAACAGTTTTTTTTTAATTCAAAAATAAATTTTTCAAACGGTTTTCAAAATTTTTTTAAAACAGTTTCAGAATAAATGACATAAGGTTCTTGATCAATAGTTCCGCTGGATCGCGATTGAAAAACTAACGAATGCCAAGAATGTAAAAAAATGTAAACTTCTAAACTTTACAATAATTGATTTTCAACAATAATGATTCGCCGAAGTGTTCGTTTTTGGTTGTCCGTGAAACAAATTTGTTTTATCGAGTAAAATAATTGGAATAAAAATGACGACAATAAAAAAAAGTGGTAAAATAACTCACTTGCTGTTCCTCGTCACCCTGTTTCAGCCGAAGAACAGCGATAAGTGCCAACTCGCTGTTAGCTTTGACGTAGCCATTTTTCTCCTTGGTTCCATTGACCAGCATGGGTATAAGAACTTTGAGTAGCTCCGGTGACATTTTATTGGAAGGTATATTCCTGGCGATGTGGGTACAGACTCTGGCTAAAAGTTGTTTAACATCATTGTTGTTGTTGTTCATGGATCTGACGAAAGGAGTGAGAATTATTTGTGGAATGGGTAGATTTTCCATCATAAGATACTGGAAGAGATATCCACAAGCTCGAACGCCGTTCATAGCGATCTGGACACGATCAGCGGCCAAATAGGAGAGAATAACTTTGCAGGCGCGTTCCTCTTCGTTCGCTGCATAAATAGTGACTGGTGATTCTTTGAGAACAACGAAAAGGGCAGCAGATCGTCCGTGTCTAAGCATCCAATCGGCATTGACATCGTTGCATAGAAGATTGTCATTAAAAGCGTTGGCGAGCTGTTCGGGGCTTAACCATCGTAGGAGAGCACCGTAACAGCCAGCGACAGCGGTTCTCGTGACGTCATCGGGGTGTCCGAGCATGGAGCTCAAAGTAACGAAAACTTGTTTCCTCATGGGTTCGGTCATTTTGTCACCAGCAGGTGTGAGAACTCCTCGAAGTGCTTGAAGCATCGTTTCCCTAATGGCCGAATCATCAGAAGTTTTGATGCCAGTGTGAAGTTCAGCAAAAAGAGGATCAGCTCGAGTGTGAATGACGATAAGATTGCTGAGTGCGTAAGCAGCTTTGAGTCTGACTTGGCGATTGCTGTCATTGAGAGCTTTGAGGAAAGTTGTTTGTAATTGTGGCAGAAATTGTTTGAGCATAACGCCAACTTTGCCCAATAAAATGGCGAGTGTTTCGAGTACAGCGGCTTTGACGCTCCAGTTGAAACGATCACCAAGAATACGAATGAGAGGTCCTGTGATGTGAACGACACTCGGTTGCAGAGCATTCGGGCTGGTTAGTTTGATTACTTCGCCGAGACCCTGAGCGGCCTGTTCCTTAGCTTCGGGCATACCGTTGAGAATGGCTTCACGGAAAATGGGCAAGATGGGTGTTATGCCTTTGGGCAAACAAAAACCTGGCAGCAATTCCTGTCCCTTGAGATCGGAGACGGCGAAACGAACAGCTTGTCGAATATCTTGAACATGAGCAATCTGTTGATCGGAACCGAGTGTTTTGGTAACTGCGGTCAGAGCTTCCCAACTCTTTTGCAATACTTCCTTGTCGTCGTCGGTGAAGAGATGCAAAAGGCCACGCAGCAACTGTGGCACGTATTGGCTGTAATCGGCTCGAGTATCTCGGCAAAAAGCGCACAACAACGTCGCTGCACTGCGTCTTCGCGATACCTCATCGGCTTTAGTCGCGTCCATCAATTGGTCCATTACTGTTCTAACGCCGACCTCATCAGTTATTGAAAGTATGACAGCCTGGCAGTACTCGAGCTCCTGCAACTCGTTCGGAGTTCCCTGAGCGCTGGAAAGTGCAGTCAATAGGGCGGGCAGAATTTTGTGTAAGAATCTCGTGAGTGCCTCACCAGCTACGCTGGCCAATATCGAAAGAGCTTTGGTGTTGACTGGGTGGCTGGTCAACTGCGGTACGAGGTAGGGCAATACAACGCGAGATTTAATGGCCATCACTTGGCGCAAGCCATCGAGTGTGTTTTCGGCTTCGGATGGATCGGGCGAATTCAATTGTGTCAGCATAGCTGGTAAAATATCGTCGAGTGCACGAACGCCAACGGTCGAATGTAAACTGTCGAAAGTTTTGGCCGCTGCTTGTCTCACTTCCGGCAAAGGATCGCAGAGTGCTTTCCTCACGGTTGGAACGAGGCTGTTGACAAAAGTAAGAACCATGTCTTTGCTCGTGCTGGCCATTATTTCGGAGAGTCCAATGCACACTCCTTGTCTCTGGTCCGGTTGATCGCTCTGCAATCCTCGCTCGAGAATTGGAATTATTTCGGGCAACACTCTCTCGCCGAGTTTTCTCACGAGATCACCCAGTGTTCGGGCTGCAACTTGGCGCTTGTCGTAACTGGTGCTCGCGAGACAACCGAGCAAAAGACTGAACAAAGTGGGAAGTATCTCTCGAAGTGTTCTCGGAGTATTGGTCACGACGACTTTCCAAACGTGAAGCGCTGCTTGCCTCACCATCAAAGCGACGTCCGATCTTCCCATGTAGAGACCAGCCAGAACCCGATTTCTTCTTTCACCGCCGAGCGCGTTTATAATCGCGAAGTGTGATTGTTCTGTACCGAAATTGTCGTCTTCGCTGGCAGTCTCCGTAGACATTTTTCCGGATACACCTGAAATGTGGTAGAGCAGATCACCCAATAATTGTACCGACGAGTATCTTATCCGCCAATTGTCATCGAAAAGCCCTTTTTCAAGCTCCGGCAATAAAAGCATTATCGCCGTATCCGCGTACAAAGTAACTATTCTCTGTCCAGCACGTAACGCCGTTTCTCTAACGTACTCGTTCTCGTCGGCTAGCGCTTTGAGAATTGGATTTATAATCTGTCCTATGTAAGGCGTGAATTCCTTCGTAAAGGCACTTGGCATGTATATAAACATCATAATATAACCGTCTTTAACGTGCGGAGCAATATCCGTACGCTCGGCGGTGCTTATTATTTCTGGCATGAGTTTGTGTAGCTTTTCAACTCCAAGACCTCTTACAACTTCGGACAAGCCCTGAGCTGCTCCCGATCTGTCGACGCTGCTCGTTTCCGAGGTCAGAGTCTGCATCAACCAGGGCAAGAGGTCCTCGAAGCTCGATTCTCCCATTCCGCGTACCATGGCGCCAAGAGCACGTGCCGATACGCTTCGAACTTCCGGTACCGGGTCCAACAAGCTGGTCTTCAGGCCTGGAATGATCGTCGGTAAATACGGTGTCAGGTCCTTTTGATCGGTCAATGAATACATGTTTCCAATAATCTGTGCTGCCATTTTTCTCGTTTCGGTCGAACGATCCATAAAAGCGCGTTGTACCACCGGCATTATCAGAGCCAGAGACGGTGCGTCGATGAAATGTACGAATTGCGTGTCCAAGAGAGTTTGAAGACAAGTGGCTGTCTTTCTCGATGGATCTTGAAGCGCTTTCAAAAGAACTGGCACTATAGCTTGAATCTCTGGATTCCTTATGACACTTCCAATGACTTTGAGAGCTTCGGCTCCAGCCTCTTGAACTTTGGTGTGCGAATCGCTCAGTACTTCGATAAGTTTTGGCACGATGCTTGGTAAACAGCTGCTCAGTTGTTTGGGTGCACAGTAGGCCATTGCACCGAGTAATTCGACGGAGCCGGTCTTTGTTCTCCAGGAATCTTCCTCAAGGGCAGCGAGTAAACTTGGCAAAACGAGCTTAACTCCGTGAGCTGATAATTTGCTCATAACGACTCTGGCCGTGTCGTCAGTTGCTGCTCGTACGTATTGGCTCGAGTCACCGAAGCAAAGCAACAAATGTGGTAACACGTGGACGATGTAAGGCTCGAAAAGTCTGCCAAGCATTGTGCAAAGCATCTCGAAAGCGAAGAGAGCACCTTCTCGATGTCGATAATTTTTTTTGTCCTGTATCGCGTTAGTGAGTGTAGTCATAATGTCGAGTTGTTTGAGGGCCAGGATTCCCATGCCTTTTATCAAACCAGCGAGTCCATAAGCAGCTCCTTTACGCTCGCCATATTTGTCAGACTTTAGAAGCTGATCCATTAGGTTATCGACGATCCTGGGCGCGTCTTCCTTTATCGAAGGTACAAGATGTGGCAGACAATTGGCTACAGCTTCTTGCACCTGTTGCGACGGTGTCGACAAAGCAGCGATCAATCTCATCACAATAGGCTTTATTCTAGGATCATCTTTCTCCAAATGTCTCGCCAGAGAGCCCATCAGTATGACAACTGATTGTTTGATCGAATCGAAACTACCAATTTTCGGTGCTTTGTCCATGAAATTCTCGAAAACTGGTAACAACGACGTGATGTTAGCTTTGCCGTGATAATCAACCGCTGCGACAGCAGCTACGAGCATTTCTGTTCGAACCGATGTATTACGATCTCCGAGTCCAGTGGAGACGAAAAATTGTACAAGACGATTTATCGTTTCGGGTGTTAATAGTGGCGCCAATTGGGCGAGCGCCAAAGCAACTCCGCGTCTTGGACCCCAAGTGTCAATCGGCTGTTCAACGACTCTGCCAAAATCGTTCAATTTCGGTGGTATCATTGCTAATTTTTCCTGATAAAGTTGTAAAAGTTGGTCCAATATTCCGGGCATAAGTTCAGGAGCGTTCGCGAGTAATTCGGCCATTGCTAAAGCCGCAGCTTGTTGCACCGGCTCCACAGGATGGGCGACGTCTTGGATCAATTCCTCGCAGAGAATTTCCGGACTGGCTATAAAACCGGAAGCTTCCCAGAGCTCGTCAGCTAAAACTTTGTTCTCGTCGCTCGTGTCGAACTTGGCGATCCAAACGCGACGAGTCAGGCGTAACAATTGTTCGTAATCCTTCTTTTCCGAGGGGAAAGCGAGTTTGATGATCATCAGAGCACGAAGAGCTGCGTCACGAACTGCTGGCAAATTATTCTGCAAAGCGCCCATCAAAGAGTCTATTTCGTCGCCGGAAGCGGTCGCGCAGTCCGCGGTGCCGCTACCGGACCGAGCGACGTCAAGGAAAGTCGCAACAGCGTGCGATTGTATTCTTCCTGTTGTTGAGCTCATGAGCTCGATCAGCAAATCGAACATTTGTTTCCTTGGCAATAATCTCGGATGTCGAGGGTCTTCGAAGTCGTTTTGAGCACCGCGTTGCTTCGCATGCTCTTGAACGATTTGTAAACCTTCGCTCAACATCGATTCATCTTTCCAGGTCAGCAGTGTTTTCATCACGAATGGAAATACGTAGCAAAATGCTGGTGCTATTAACAATTGTTTCTGACGCACTGTCGAGTTGTGCAACAGACTCAAAGTCCGGGAAATTGCTTTTTCAAGCTCTTCCTCCTCCCAAGCAGCCTCGAGATCACACTGAGGCTCCAATTGTCTCAGCGTAACATGCGCCACAAGATCGCTCAGCGTTCGATCCTTCGTTATTTCGACAATTTTTCCCAGATCAATGTATAATTGTGACATTGTAGGAGCGGCGAGAGGCGATACGAGATTTTTTAGGATCGGAGGTAATAAGTCTTTCAGATAAAAGGACAAGTGGAATTTGTCGCCGAGACTCGCCGCTTTGATCATCGAAACCGCGATTGTTATTTTCGATTGAAACTCCCGTAATCTCTTTCTTATGGCGTTCTCACGTGCAATCTGAGTTTTCAAAGCTTCCTCCTGTTTCGCTGTCAATTTTGGCTCCTTTATTTTACCCTCGCGTTTTCTCTTCTCGTACAATTCTCGCCGCAGCTGTAATTCCTCTTGTTGCTCCTTGAACGAATAGACTTTACTCTCGCGTTTCATGTTCATCGAGTTTAAAATGTCATTCTCGTCGTTACCCGGTATGACGCTCTTGTCATACAGCTCACCGTCAGGCGTGAGATACGTGAAATACTCGTCTTTGGTAACACGTAGAATTTCCGGATCGTCCAGTTTGCTGGTTACGTTAGCGACGAGAGTTCCGAGTACGAGATCCGGAGCCAAAGACACAATTGTGCCAAGAGCGTTCTCGTAGGAAGGCGTTGCTCGATAATTGTCTATGAACATCGTTTTAATGTCGTTGATGCAGCGTACGAGAAACTCACGAGGTGTGAGACCGAAGTTTTTCACGATTTTGAACCATACATTGGGCATAGCTTTAAGGATCGCGGGATGATGAGCCGGGATCAACGAATCAGCAACGAGACGAAGAGCCGGTTGATCAAAGAGAAACGAACCGGAAGTAACAGCGAGCAAACCATCGGCCAACGATCGCCCGGTGACTTCGCCATTCGGTGGACCCTCGTCTTTGTTCTCTCGATCGCCTTCGAAAATCTTGGCGTTTTCAAGGAATCTATTGAATTCGAGAAGAAGGGCTTGCGAGGGTTCGTAAGTACCGAGCCCCGTGAGTAGTTTCCGAGCGAGAGGAGCGCACCGCCGACGGGTCGATGATTTCGCGGCAGTTACACAAGCGATTATCGCCCGATGCACACCATTCAAGGCTTTTTCATTCAGTCGATCGGTATATTCAATTATAAGTTTTTGGCAGAATTGCATTAGATTGTAAAGAATGTCGTCGGAACATGTTGACAAAAATTTGTCGGCGAAAAATATCTGTTCGTCGATCGCGTTCCACAGTACGTTCTGCTTGTCGTTCTCAACCTCGCCGGCGATCACGAGCTTCAGGAGCAAATGAGCAGCAACGAGACCTTCGGTTACTACAGGCGGTTGAGCCGATTGCTGCATCGCTCGTGTTATGGCTTGGCTCAGGATCGGAGATAAAGTCGCCGAATGTGAAATCACATTGACCGACATTATGAGCTTTATGTAAGCGGTTCTTACACCCGCTGTCGAGCTCTTGGCTGCCATGCCTTTTTTAAACGTTTCAATCACGCCCTTTGGTACTTGATTCACAAATTTAGCGCACCACAGGTTCATCATATCGAGAGCGTGTATAAGCGTCTTCTCGTGCACTTCCGTTTCAAGAACTTTGATAAAATGCCCGCAAGCTACTTCCGCTATGGTCTGGACGCCACTTCCCGATGCGGCGTTTTGACTCAAATTTCCAGCTCCTTGTAATACAGAAATCTTGTGCGTCACCACCGTTAGCTTACCCTCCGAACCATGGAACACTGCGAACAACGATGCGAGCAGCTTCTCGAGAGCCGTTGTGTCCGAACACTGAAGAGCCAATCGTCGACACGCCTCAGCTGCCGCCTCTCGCACCGAATCCTCTTTCGAATGAAGATTCGCGAACAATCCTTTGCTTATTTCCTCACTGTAACGACTCAGATCGAGGCTCAGGCCGCTCAGGATGTGACCA
This sequence comes from Campoletis sonorensis, assembly GCA_013761285.1. NCBI lineage: Eukaryota > Metazoa > Arthropoda > Insecta > Hymenoptera > Ichneumonidae > Campoletis > Campoletis sonorensis. The sequence continues at coordinate 290,457 of JACEOJ010000081.1, forward strand.
ACCGAATCTATTATTATCTCCGGATTTCGCAACATAGATTTTTGTAGTGCCGGCAATAATTGATCTTTGAAATTATCGTGTGTCAGACGACGAAGAAATGGCTCCGCGGCTTCCACCACGTACAATTCTGGCTTTTTCTTGCAACTTATCGCCACCTTTATAAAGGATTCCAAAATTTTTACCTGCAAAAATAAAGTCTTCTTTCAATGCTCTCTCCAAACTTTCGTCAGGAAGGAAAAAATATTTCTCATTGCATTTTGACAGAAAAAAAATCAAACTCTTCAAAATGGTAGAAAATCAACTTCGTTCATTGCAAACCTTGAATGTATCTGCGAGCTCTTCTTTCTCGTTTGAAATCAGGTATTTTGTCAGCAAACTCGCAAGTACTATGACTCCGTTGCTGGCTTCAAGACCGCTCAATACTTCAAAATACTTTTCAACCGTATTCGCTGATACTTTCCATTGATAACTCAGCAGCGAATAAACTTTTTCGTTTAGCTTTTTGTCCATAGAGGCAACGGCTGCCGCGCTTAAATTTGCTTGGGCCTCTATCACTTTTGGTAATTCGTCTTTTAGCGACTGAGAGTCTTTGCTTACTCCATGTTGGACAAGAAGCGTTGACCATTTTAATGCCAAATAAGCACTCAGGGCTGTGTTTTTACTGCAGAGAATTAAGTTTCAATATATAAAAAAATCAGCATGTGTATTTACTAAAATTGAAAACTATATTTTCCATTAAATAGATACACATAAACAACTAAAGTTCACACGATACCCAAATTTTCTAGAATCGCCTAATTTTATGGGTTTTTTCGAAAAAGTCACTATCGACATTGTTGTCTCGAATTCATCATGTTTAAAATTAATATTCTCCGTCTATCGATATCATTTTTCTCGCATACTTTAATGTTTTTTCATTATTACTTCAGAATAATCGATACAGCAGTCGACTTTGGTTTTTACAATTTGCTCCGAGGGTAACCAGTTTTTAATAAACCTACCCATCGATCGATATGGGACAATGGTAATTCAGACAAAAGTCTTGTATTAGTTTTTGTAATCAAAACGTGTTTGGAGCAAAGAATAATTTGGGTCAACAAATTTGTGTATAATTTTTCAACATTCTTCGATTAGACAAAACAGTGTTTTTATCAAAAATGATTAACATTTTATGGGAAAAGATAAAGTTTCTGAGAACTGTTAAAATTTGCACTGAAATATTCCCTAAAGTATTCTGGAAATCAGGTACACTTAAAGGGCCAGCTCTGGTGCATGAGAGAATGATGGAAAGTCAATGAAAAATGATTAAATCCAAAAAATGACTTACGTCGGTACAATGTTTTTGTGCCACGCAGCTTGCTCCATAAAAACAGCAGCTAGATGTTTGACAACTGCTTCGGGATGTTGCTTAACCATGGCAACAATCAGACGTTTCACGTAAGATTGGGAAGCTGAATCCTTGTATCGATGCAGCGTGATTGAAGTAATCTTGCATATACCCCCGAGTATCTTGTCATTGATAGCTGATGGTTTAAGGTTATAACGTTAAAACGAATGCGAACCATCGACGATAATAATTAGTAAACACGAAGACATTATCACTTGAACAAGTATTGTTATACATAAGTTTGTTTTCATATTTTGTTAATTGTACTCACCAGGATTTGACAACACGTTAATGACATTCTCGAATATTTCGCGCCGCTCATTTTTCCCAGCGGTTTGAATACGATTCGGAAGATCTTTTAACGCTCTCGTTAACTGTAAGAAAAATCAATTTGTCAAATATCTGTTTTAACTGTTTAAACCGAATCGGCTAACACTTTTCGGCTTTATTCCACGTGACAAACTCACCTCGGCATCCGCCATATTTGAGTTGAGTGGTGAGAAAGCAACACACTACACACATCGAGCCTGTTTCAAAAGCACCACCAAGTGCTCTCGATTCTAGTGATAACCATTGCGGGCGCCGGAAAAAGTTCTGCGGTAAAAAGAGCGTTGGCGCCGGCCTCCCGCGGGCGCGCTCAAAATCGATTCTATCGATTCTCGTGTCGTCGTTTCGATTAGTCGAAAAAGCACATATGAGGTTAGTTTAGTAATAAAACTTTTGTAGGTTATATATTGTAAATTGCCAAGTGGGAGGTGAAAAGGAGAAAGGGAAAGGTCGGACGAAAAGTTAACGTGAGCTAAAGTTTCATAACATTGAAAACAAATCTTATTAACAATTAAAAAAAAAGCTTTTAATCCAGCCTCTTCGTTATTCTCTTTAATTTAGAATGGCGGCTCTAATGCGTCTGGGTGCAGTTCGTTCTCTGGCCAATTCTCTCGTGAGATCGGCCGTAAAAGGACGTAGAAACATAAACACGTCCTCGGGAAAGAAAACGGTCGAAGGTGGTGACACATGTGCAGCATCATCAAAGAAAAAAAATTGGGTCACTTATGGATACAGCACTGTCGATCCGTTTCTCGATCGTCTTTCATTGCACCTGACGTCCTTCATGTCGATATCTCTGTGTCTTGTTATCGGAGGTGTCTACCTCCTTTATGCACCTGATCCCAGAAATCTTGAATGGTCTCAGCGAGAAGCCTACCTGGAGCTCAGACGCCGAGAGCAATTGGGATTGCCAGCCATTGATCCGTATTATATACACCCGGATAAAGTGATATTACCCACTGACGAGGAATTGGGTGACACCGAAATTATTATATAAAAAATAGAAAAAACAAAAAAAACTGTTCCACCTGAGACACTGTCAGATCGAAACGTCCGTTGGGACATATTTGTAATGTATTTGTAATTAATAGAAACCAACGGAAGAGAATCGTGTAGTCATATGTGAAAGCAAGTTTGGGGGATGCACTTTTTTAGTGCTGTTAATTGAATATCTAAAATAAACGGTATAAAAGAAAATACGATTGTTGCAAATTTATAACTGAGGCTTTGACGCTTATTATTTTTGCTCTGTCAGCAAATGTTTCCTACAATTTTTTTTTGTATCTTTGCGAAAGGTGATGCATTGAAAATGTAATAATTGCAGCTGCTCAAACGAGAACAACCGGAGTTGTTCCAAAACAAAGACAGGCTTCGGAAAGTAACAATTATAAGTGAATTCTATTAATTTTCAAAGAGTTCAAAGGCATCAAAGGTTTTTGAATTAAAAGACAGTTGTATAAAGAATTCTAATAACAGATCAAAATAGTAAAGAAGATATTGTTTGGAAATCTGCAAAGATATTCGCTTTGAAGGAGAAAGGTGGGTTTTTGTTATGATTGAAAAATGAAAGTTTTGAAAAGTAAACAATGTTGTTACGTTGAAAATCTACAGTTCAAACTGATTGCCAAGAAATGACGAAGGTACGTGTGCTCAACACGATTATTTGAGTTCAGTAAGTCTTAACGACGTTTTTCTTGTTTAATGTCGCTGTACAGATTTATTGATTACAGATTCATCGTAATCGGGTAATGAAACAATAGATCTTACATCGTGGTTCTTATATTTCTAACCCATGCACTTTCGAAACTTTTTGCCATCTTTATTGAGATGCCTCTCTCTCTCTCTCGCTATCTTGCCACCAAACTTTATGATAAATTATAAATCTCCTTTGTGCGCTAAAAGCCTTAATAGCACGACTTGGAGATCCAGTCTGGTTCAATACAATTTCCTATCAGTTTTGCAACAGGATAAGGATACACCTGTGATCATCGTTTCCCAAAGTGTAACAATAATTTTAGCACTATCGCTTAGATGTGCGTGTGTGCTATACAGAGAAAAAAGAATAAAGTAAAATGATAAAATGGATAAACGTAACAGGGCTAGTCATTTCTTGCCGCACTGACCGTGTAAAAAAGAGAATCGGTACGCGCAACGTAACGCGCGTTCTCGTTCTTAACTCTCGAGCTATAGGAAAACTTGATTCTTTGTAATAATTGTCAAAATTTTTGTTCCATTCATTTATTGTTGAAAAACGTATTTTGATTGATTTAAAACAATCAGTCGTTCCTCGCAAAGAGTTGGAAAAACTCTATGTACAGTACAGCGAGACTTCCGATTCTCCGACTCGTATAAGAAACCGTTGTTCTAAGTCTGAAAACGTGCTGCTTGCCTTTTCGATCACATTAAACTGTGAAAAATCTTCGTGTGTTAATATATAAGAATGATAAATCGCGGCGGATCGATTGTTACGACGAGCTGAAGCGGTATAAATTTTTATTTATCTTGACGGCCATTGGAAGATGAGATCCATCCGGTTATTGAGCCGAAGTTGGCGTCGATAAGGGAATCGTGACGGTGCTTGTTGGGGGCAACTGATTATGCTGATGTTGTTGTTGTTGTTGTTGTTGTTGTTGCTGCTGCTGCTGTAGCATTGGTGAATAGAAGGCAGCGGTTTGTGGAAGGCTCGCACTTACGGTTATCGGTGGCATACCCGGCAATTCTATTGGTGTCGTTACGATCGGAGGCTCCGATGAAAGGTATGACGTCATACCAGGAATTACACTCGGTATCGAAGGATCATAATTCTGCTGAGGATTGTGAGTTACTACAGGTCCCAGAGGCACACTCATTTCGACTGGTAGCGGCGGCAATGGAGGGACAGTTGGCATTCCAGGGATGCTCGGTGTGTCCTGGTATCCGCTCGCTACTCCTCCAACTAAAAGTTTTAATAAAAATAATAAAAGTATGAAAGAACGTTATCTTTAATTTTATCTGTTCAAGGACCTAATTCAGGATATTCGGAAATTTGGATAAACTATTCCATATGTTTGACAGTTCTTCCAAGCAGTCCCTTTAGGCCTGTGTAAGTGATGATAAATTGAAAAAGTACTGATCCCAATATTCATTGTTTCTATGTTAAGACACGCGTGCGCTTTGAAATGTCGCTATAGATTAGATATCATTGTTATTCGTGTTGCTCTCAATCAATTTGATAAAATTTGAAGTTTCGTGATATCGCACGTTGTTAAAGAGGTTGGCTACATACGACAATATGATAAGAATTTAATAAAATTTGGTGACAATATTCTTCAGCATCAAATACGATGACACAAATTTCTCCAATTTTTCGTCCACATAGTTTTCGAATAATTTGAGTTTACAATATGCAAAAGATATACTTATCTATTATATGAATTTTATGCTTATGGATGTAAACTGTAGTGTTCAATGACTCGGAAACTACGCAGGAGAAAAATCTTGAAAAATTTGGATGCTTATATTGAATACTAAAGAGTATGCTCACCAAATTTCATCAAATTCAAATCATTTTAAATTTTCCTATGCTTTTATCATGGCAACATTGTTGTGTGTAGCCACCCTCCTTGAGATTACAAAGTCTGTGAGTTTTCTTTTTTCAACATTGCTTATCAAAGTTTGTGGTATAAATAATTTTTGGTATTTTTCACCAGGTGGTATCTTGAAATTCCGGTTTTTGGGTTCAAGAAACATTTTTACCCAAAAACTCCATCTGCTCAATTTAAGAGAAATGTATTTTCTTTGTTTTTTTTTTTTTCAATTGTGTTTCTGGACCTACTAACCATGAGGATAATTACTGGCAGGCTGCGAGAACAAATGTCCTGTAGGATTGGTTGTAGTCGAGGCTCCAGCCACTGCTGGGTCTAAAACGGGATAAACGCTGCTGGTCGGTATCGTTGGAACTGTTGGAATAACAGGCGTCATGGCAACCCCAGTGCCTTCTCTCGGTTTATCGGTGTCGCTCGGTGCCGTCGTCGAAGCATAATTCTGAGGAATCGTGAAGCCTGGTGGTACGCTTGTTACCGGATTTACGATGCTCGGACTCGTGTATGCACTTGGGGAAACCTGAGCAGCCACAGGGTTCACTAAATGCGGAAAAGCAGTTTTCGTCGACGTTTCTGATATACTTCTTAAAGGTATTCTATGAAGATATCCGTATCCGATCCCACATCCTAAGCTGTAAAACATTGAAGAATCATTACGCACGGTTGAGACGAAAATTGTGAAATCCAAACAGACGACAGGGTATTTTCAGAGTTTTAAGTTTTTCTCTTTTAAGACTTTTAATGAGGTTCTACCGCCATAAATATAATGGTATCTACAAAATAACAGCAAAATCATCAGACACCATTTTTCCAAGATAGTATTTCCAATTTTTGGGTGAATCTTCTCGAGCGTCGTGTTATAATGTGTTAAAAATTTGAGAAGGTTTCACCGTCTGGTAATCGAGATATTCAGCGTTGAAAATTGCAAGCTTAACATGAGGTCTTATGGGAAGTTACGAAAAAAAGACGATATTTTACAACTGAATTCACTCACAACTGATTCATCTGAATTTTCAACATTCAAACTTGGAGTTTATCGAACGCATGAGAAACGATCGAACTTCTAAAGTAACGTTCTCTCGTGAATTATCCTCCAGACACGAATAAAGTAATTTTCATAGTCAAACTCTTACTATTCGGAAAAAAGTATAACATGCCAAAGAACTTTTTTGCACTGTTGCCACCCGGTTCGTTATTTTGCCTCACTGTCTCTGCTTTAATGAGAAAAAATTCGAGTACACACCTTCCTTCACCGCCCCAGGAACTGTTGGGAGTGATGGTCACTTCACGACACGTATCTTCCTCGGTGTTGTACACATAGAGCTTAAGGGCACGAGATTCGTGGGCCTCTATGAGAGAAAAAAGGTCTTCGCTCTCGTGCAGTGCTGAATCCGATCCGATAAGGTAATCGGTAAATGGTCTCAAACCAGCTAACTCTGCGGGCGAGGATGGATGAACTTCCTGAAAAATAAACGTGAGTTTTAAGCAAAAAACTATGACAACGATGCCCTTACCAATATTGCGTGATCCAAGCCATACTCACGAGAACGTGCCAAACATTTTCATTCGCTCCTTCGAAAGAACAGAAACGAATGCTCACGCCGAGCAGTCCGTGGCCACCCCAAGTCATACTGGGCTCTATGACTGTTTGTCTCACTGACTGAGTTTTGCTGTTGTAAACTGTCATAGTGAGTTCCTTACCAACTCCAGCTTTCAAAATCTCCTTCAGGGTGTCGTTATCCTGATCCTGTAAAAACGCACTCAGCCACTGATTTCACACTGACTTGATATGAAAATTTGCTTCGACACAATGGAAACCAAGAGTAGTTGGAATTTAATATTTTTTAAATCATTTTCTTTCTTGAATCATCAAAACTTTTAGAAGTATTTATAATTTTCTTAATGGTCGGAATTATGAATTATTTTCTCAATGTCTATCTGGTCTCCTTTTTTTCTAAACAATGATTAATCTTTCAATCAGTTTCAACTTTTTTTATACGCTTTCCACTGATTATCAATCATTCTTTCATAAAGATTTTGATTCTTCATTGCAGACAAGAAAGATTTTGAGAAGAAAAACTTTGGTTCGTCTCCATTATTTGATATTCTCTAGTCTAACAGTTCGATATGTGAAAAAAAGTGGATATTACCAAACGTGTATTGTTGATGGAAACAATAAAGTCGAAGAAAGCTTCAAGACCTGCTTTTTGTCCAGGCGAGTTTTCTTGTACCTGATGAACAATTATAACAGAATTAAATTTAAGCCACGTGTAAACAATAAAATGGTCAAACTCCACATTCATCGACGTTATGAATTAATTTTTATGTATTTTTACCTGACCATTCTTAAAATATCGTTTATTAATACTAAGGTATGTTAATGAATGTTTCGATATGTTAATTAAAAATAATAACTGTGGGATTCATTTTCACAGCACGGTAAACGTTGATTGGTATTTCTTTAATTTACGTGAATTTAGTCATTTTTTTCGTGAAAATGAGAAGGGTGGACGAGCAAACCATGAAATACAATTGGAGTAAAGAAGTAATCAGCTTAATGAAATATAAACACTAAGATAAAATGGTAAATGAGTAATGAATTTATGCTTTGAAAAAAAGAATGATCCATAAAACTGTTGAATGGAAAACTAAATGCTCTACAATAATAAGTTTAGTTGTTAATCTTACCCGGAGTACGTGATAACCCTCCGTACCACCACCCGGTATTTCCACGCTGTGGGACGATCCCATTTTTATTAAAAATTCCTTTTTCGTAGAACTATGCCCTCACAAAATGCGAAAGCATTGAAACAAATGTTATCACGATAAATATCCCTTATTGACAATCCTATCGGCAGGTAAAAATTACGTGGCATTAGATCTCACACGACAAACTTCATGATGACGTTCACGAATGCTGTGGTTTTGCGGATTCGCCAAAATACGTGCGATGCGCAACACACCAGAGAAAATATTTATGTCTCTAGTAACCAGGAACTTCTGGGTATTTAATTTCTATATACGTAACGAGATGTCGTTTAAGGCCATTTTTTCTTCCTGCTCCGCATTTTCAGAAGCAACGTTTTCGAAAAAAGGACATAAATTTGCTATAACTTCAGTTTTCTTTTCTGCCAGATTTTTATATTCTAGATTGGCAGTTCATTTTTCTCGACCTTTCCGCGAACAATGTTATTTTTAACAAACCATTTTTGCTCTGCATGCTTCTAAGCTCAAAAGTATTTCTTTGTTTTACGGTCGGTAAAGCACATCACTGCTTTGCCGAAAGCGCGAAATTTCAAGAATCTTCAAATGATCGAATGTCCGGGTGTTTTCAAATCGCTCAGCTGAAAATTATAACCTAAAATTTAACCAGTTCGCAAAGAGAAGGACATATTAAACAATGGAGACTGCTTTACATTTTGGAAATAATAAACAGTAAAATCGTGTCGTTAAGTTAATCATTTTATTTTATAATCATCAAACAACTATGTGGTCAAACGTTTTGAGTTTCCCAACCAAAAGCAAACATTTTCGATTGTTATCAAAATACTATCGAGGTGTTCCTCCCAGAATGTCAATACTTCCGAAAAACTGTTACTCGACCGAGCTGCCAAAAGAAGCGAAGGAATTTACTTTGTACAGAGAATTGTCTGCCAAAATAAAAGCCTGTGGGCCAATAACCGTAGCGGATTATATGAAAGAAGTGCTAACTCATCCTTCTGCGGGTTATTACATGAATCGAGATGTTTTTGGTCAGCACGGAGATTTCATAACTTCTCCAGAAATCAGCCAACTTTTTGGAGAAGTATGTCAGTGTAAATATTTGATTTGCTTGCTTTTCTTTAACATGATGAATGTTTTTGACAACCATTTTTTTGACACTCCATACTTTTCGATGTCAAAGAACATTCCGAATGCTTTTGATCCCAGAAAAAAATATTTATTGCATAAAAAATCAATGTTTTTCATAAAATCATCCTTTCTTTCTACGATTCCATATTTACTAATCAGTTTTCAGATGATTGGCATTTGGATTGTAAACGAGTTATCTAAAGTTACTGGAGATTCGTTCCAACTTGTGGAGCTGGGTCCAGGCAGAGGAACATTATGCAAAGATGTGTTACGGGTAAATTTTCAACATGAATTTTGCAGAAATTACTTTGATTGTCAAAATAGCGATTATGAATTTGTGACGTTTCAACAGGTTTTAAAACAAGTTAAAGTGATAAACAGAGTATCTCTGCATCTGGTGGAAATAAGTCCAGCTCTGTCATTGTTACAATCGAAAAAATTGTGCGTATCCAGCAAGGAATGCTCTCAGGAAGTGTCTGAAAAAGAAGATTCTGTGAGTCATTACAGGGAAGGACTGACGGAAGAGGGGATCAAAGTTTTTTGGTACAGTTCCATCAAAGACGTACCAAAAAAATTCAGCGTATTTATAGCCCATGAATTTTTCGATGCTTTGCCAATACACAAGTTCCAGGTACGAGCGAAAGACTTCCATTTTTTTCAAATCGTAAAAACATTCTTCGAAAGTAAAACAAGAATAACAGAATTTTGAAATATATTCAAATTATGAGAGTCTCGTTCATTGCTTCTCAATAATTTGTCTTTTCTGTCGATAATAGAAAACCGGCGACGTCTGGAATGAGGTTTTGATTGACATTGATCCAAAGTCAGAAAACGAGAAGAAATTTCGTTACGTATTGACAAAAAGGCCGACACCAGCGAGCACGATATTCGTTTCGGTAATAATGTCAATAAATTAGTGTTCGTTATAACTTTATTTATTCATACGATATAAAAGTATGATGTTGATTGTAGAAAGACGAGAAAAGAGATCACGTCGAGGTGAGTCCTCAAACGATAGTAATAATTGATTACATGGCCTCGTTTATCGAGGAGTTTGGAGGATTCGCATTGATCGCGGACTACGGTCATAATGGTGAAAAGACGGACACCTTCCGATCGTTTCGTCAGCACAAGCAGCACGATCCGTTGATGGAACCAGGAACGGCGGATCTCACGGCCGACGTTGATTTTTCGCTGATCGATAGAATCGGTCGGCAAGAAAACAGGTTGATATCTTACGGCCCAGTGAATCAACGCAGTTTTTTAAAGAACTTGGGAATTGACGTGAGACTCGAGATGCTATTGAAAAATGCTTCGGACGATGAGAGGAGGCACATAGAATCGGGATACCACATGATAATGGACGAGGATAAAATGGGCGCGCGTTTCAAAGTCTTCTCATTTTTCCCCAGCGTACTCGAAGCTCATTTGACTCAATGGCCAGTTGCTGGCTTTGAGAAGGTCGAAGAAGAGATTCCGAAGCAATAAATCGATCAAGTAAAACAAGTCTTCGATTATCACAATTGTTTTTCACGTCTATCATTTCCTACGTTGCCATTTTCCTACACAAAACTTCAATTGCAGCTGTCGATACGATTTTGCTATGACCAACAAAGAAAAAACAACACCTGGCCTGAAATCCCCATTGGTCACTGAATAATGGAAGGCTGTCAATCAAATTTTGAAGGGATGTCAAAAAGTGCAATTCGAAACGAAGTTGTTGGACGTAAACGACGTAAAAATGGCGTCACTTGGACGCATACCAATAGGATATCCAGACGTTTTTTCATACACTGTCTATGTCAAGTTTGACACGTTAATACTTTTGCATATACAGTTGTACGAGAACTCACATAACGCATGTTGTGATGTGAGGTTGTTATGGATACGTGTATAGGCATAAAAAGCATCATCAGCTTTTGGCGTGCTGATAAGCGAATACGTAGAGGAATATCTACATTGTCCATATGTACATGCATGTGTTAAAACACAAAAGTAATCCACGATTCTACACGCCCCGTTATACAAACAATAGGTAGACTACGGTACGTCGCTTTCCTGCTCTCTATGTCCAATGTTTTGTTACGATACTAAGTGACAAACTCTCTCGTATTGTCAGTTGTTGCCGAGGCTCCTTCGGTCACGTATCGATAATTTTCTATCTACCATTCATGAATTCTTGCTAAATCTTTCGTCAGTCTATCGTATGTCTGGCTCTTAGAACGTGCACTCAAGAACAACTTATTCAAACGTTAGCTGTGAGTATCTTGATAGAGCAAACTTACAAGAAATTGAACAAAAACGAAATGCTAGTTATTTTGAAACTCATTGAGAATTCTTTGTGCTTTAAATGCCTCCATATTTTTTGTATTTTAAGACTTTGTGTCATAATGAACCATCGTCAGTGTGAGAAAGAGATAGCTGCGAATTCCGAAAGTCAACATTTTTCACATCGTTGCGTAGATCTGAATTTCAGTAAAAGACGAAGCCTATTTCTGCACATTTTTTTGAGGATTTAAACTTTTTTTCAAACTCCAATCGATCAAACCGTGTCGAAAATTCAAATTCGAAAATTCGAAGAGGGTGCGTAACTGATTTTTATCCTTCAATCTTTTATTTTCTATATTTACAGACGAAAAATAACTGTGTCATTAGAACCTACTAAAAATGTTGTCTTTTTTTAAAGCTGAGCATTCAAGAGTTATAATTTATAAATACAGTTAAATTTACGACGGTTCTGTAATGAAATTACAATATTTTGTTTCTCACTTGTTCAAAATATCTTACTTATTATAAAGTGTTCATTTTTGATCAGCTGTTTACAAAGACTTGACGGAATTTGATTGATACTGTTTTTGTTTGAACTGCAAACAAATGTCAATGTATTTGCTATCGAAGTTTGCTCTTGACACACCTTTTTAGCGATGACGTATAACCATTTTAGTACAATTCGTGTATTTTTTCGTTCCGTCCTACGACAGTCTACGAATATGTTTTGGTCTGCTCCATCGTCAACGATCGAAAGAGAAAGAGAATCAAAAAAATGCAAATTGTAAAAAAGTATCGAATTCTTGACAATTCCATCGATTCGTCATTTGTTATTTCGATGGTTTTTTTTTTTTTTTTTACAAACTTTCATCAATTCATAAGAATGAGGAGAAAAAATAACCCGAACAGAAATACCTGCAGAACATATTGTACTCGGTATGCATATCGAGGTCGCGAACAGGATCGATTGGCAGTACTTTATCATTTATGCAAAATGATACAAAGTCACGCGATGTAATATTTAATTATTATATCTACAATTGTCCCATCACTTTTTTGAGCCCTTTTGGACAACTTGATAAACGAAAATTTGCGCGGAGTCATATCGGTGATTTGATCTTAAACGTTACATTATTATGTCCGTCAATGCCGAGAATATGTTTGTCTGTCAAATGAAAAATAACGTGGGAAATGCCTGTTGCTTGTAGCAATGATTGAAATGAATTAATTCGTTCAAATAATTCGAATCGATTATTTGTTTCATAAAATTTGTTCGCAAGGGCACACACTGCGAAAAACCGTAGAAGTCTATCGTTTAATGCAGACTTGTTGCGCTCTTGACCTTGTTTCTTTCTCGTGACTTATGCTCTCGATTCTATGTCACGATTTGTTCTTGAACCAAAAGGATTTTCTTACAGTTTTATCGCAGTGTCATTTATAACAGAAACTTATGAATGGATGGAAATAAAGTAAAATTACAGTGTAGTTGCCAGTTGAAATTTTTTATTTAAATCGTTTGGGAATTACACGAAAAGAAAAATATAAAACTGCAATTTTTCCTAACGATCTTATCACATTTTTTTCAAATAATTTCTCTTAAATCACTACTCCTTGGAATTCCACTGAAAATTAGAAAGTTGCACGATTTCCAGTGATACATTTCAATCAGGAAAACTTTATTACATAACATACGTTATAAAATCTCGAAAGAGAACGTGGATTATTATAACATTGAGGCAAATTTGTTTTGACACAGATATTGCTGTGTCGGTGGCGTGCAAATGAATCTGCAAAAATTCCTTTTTGTTTCCTTGTACCATTAATGTCGTAATACTTTCGTTACAAACAAAAAAAAACTCGAAGCTAACAATGTGTAGCTACGTTTAATAGTGAGTCATCAGGGCGGTTACGGATGAGCCATCATATTACACTCCTTTAATTTTTTTTCAGACACAATGTTCAATCGACCACAGAGCGCGACTACGAGGCAAGAAGCGGAGATGATCAATAAAGCGCAACGGGCCTTGTCCGGAACTACAGATATTATCGAAAAATTACGTTTGCTTTGTTTAGCAAGAGGTGCTAACGGTATTCTCGGTCTTGCCAGGTATGATTCGAATAAAAACAAAATTTAGTTTTCTCCCAAATCAACAAATTGAAAGAAAAAATAAATATATTAATAATGTCAAATCACGACTGTAGTTCAAAATTACTCCAAATTTTTTTTTCCCATAATTTTTTAATATAATCAAGAAAAAAATGATGTACCAGATTATTTTAAAGCGAATGGAGTAGAAAGTGTGTTTGAAATTTCCCATTTTTGTACCATTTTTGAATTGAAAGCGTTAAAAAAAATACGTTCAAAACAATATTCGACTGAAGCTGTGATTTGACATAAATACTAAAAGTGTTTATCGTTTAGAAAATTCGATTTTACCAGTGGGAAAGTTTAACAAGCAAAACCAGGGCATTGTAGAATATAACGGACTCCCCTATTTAGCTGTTAAATTGTACCGGCATGTTTCGATGCATTCCCCTACGTCCGGTTTCCCTTTAGCGACAACGATCAGCGATTACGAGTAAAAGTGTATACGTTTTTTTATTTCAAGGGTTTTTCGACGTATGGACGATGATGAAAATAAGCAATTGAACCAGGAAGAACTGGCAGCTGGATTGAGCGAAGTTGGTTTTGAAATAAGTGAAGATGAGATTAATGAACTGTTTACTAAATTGGATGAGGATGGTAGCGGTGGGATCGATCTTACAGAATTTATAAAAGCTTTGCGAGTGAGTCCATTCATTTTTTTTTTCACATCTCCAAGATTATTAGGAACTACGAAATTCGAATATTTCATCTTTACAAATGTTTAGATATTTACTCCAAAATTGCTTGCAGCCTCCCATGACCGAAAGTCGAAAAAAAGTTGTACACCAAGCGTTTGAAAAACTCGACAAGACTGGAGATGGAGAAATAACTGTAGCCGATTTGCGTGGAGTTTATAACGTCAAATGCCATCCTCGTTACATCAGTGGCGAAGAAAGCGAAGAGGATATAATGAAAAAATTTCTCGGCAACTTTGAACAAGACAATACGAAGGACGGAATTGTAAGTTCTTCGCACTAATCAGCAGTCTGAAAACTTAAATAATTACAAGAATTACGAAATATTAAGGATTCCTGGATTGGAGAACAACATTTGTTCTGAAAAATGGATCAATAGCAAAAATCTTGTTCTGGATTATTCGTTAATCATTGTATAAACCTTTTTTTTAAAGGTAACAGAAGAAGAATTTATGAATTACTACAGTGCAATCAGCGCGAGTATCGATCACGACGCCTACTTCGACTTAATGATTCGAAATGCCTACAAACTCTAAGAGTAGCACGTATTGTTAAATGAAATAAAAAATAAAGGAAGATGACGTTATATCTGTTGAGAAAAATATCAACTCCGGATGCGCAGATTGAGTTTCCGGATATTTCCACATTTTCATGAAAATCTATACGCGTTGTTAACATTTTAAGGACGATTCTGTTATTGACAAGTATATTTATCAGTTGAATTATTTGTATAATGATCAATTAAATATATTTATTAATTGTGTAACGGTTTTTGAAGGACCTTTCAATTGCGACGATTAACAAAGCTTTATTAAATCTTTTACTAATGTCTGTGTGACGATAGAAATCATTAATTACAATTGAATCAATTTATTATACAAGAATTCTATGAATCATCGGCTGTAAGCTTAAGTTTTATCAATATTATTTGTAATCCTATTACCATTTATGAAATAAAGCGTTATAAAAACATTTTTCGATGTGTAATGTGGCTGGAAATATGGTAATTTATATCGATCATTTCTGTTCCTGGTCTTGATTATAATAAGCGAAGTTTTTTGTTTTTCAACTTGACCGAATATAACTTTACGTGTAACTGTTAATTCTTAACGTTGTATTGGGATTTTTGGTTCTTAATATTGCTCAGCAATCGAAGGCTGTTTAAGATACAAGCTCCAAAACTATGCTATCGAAAAAATCATCACATTGGCAGATAAACAAGAGAAATCTTACTCTCACCGCGCCCCGAACAAAATCCACGACGGGGATTACTCCAAATGGGTAAAATGAAATACTCCGACTTTAATTGATGAAGTTATGAACTCAAGGTGATCAAAACAAAAATAAATCTCTCCGGCGGGGAATCGAACCCCGGTCTCCCGCGTGACAGGCGGGGATACTGACTTTTTTTTTTTTTTTTTTTATTTTTTTTTTTTTTTAAAAAGTTTTTATTCATTTGTTTGGTTGTCATACATTATGTGATTGGAGTACGTACAAAGTTAACTTATAATTAAAAACGTATAAAAGAGATCTTGTTAGTTGCACATTTAAAACTTTAGGCCTTTTGATATTGGCATCTCTAAGTTTTTAAAATATCGAGCAGGTTGCCTGTGGGTGAATAAGTAGAAAAAATTTAAATTGGACTTTGGTCCGGTGTAGAGTTTGTTAAGCGTGGGAAAAAAGTGTATGTAGACTAAAAAAGGAAAAACCACGATATGATATTTAGGAATGTTTAGAAATATAGTTAAGATTTTAGGTATTTATATGAGTTGAATGAATTTCATATAGGTATTTGATACGCTTTAACTTGGTGATCTAGTTGAGTTGTCTATGGAAATGGGTTTAAGAATGATAGCTTAATGAGTTCGGTTGGTTGGGTCTGTGTTATTTCCTGCGTTTTCTTTTCCGGTGAGGTCTTGTGTTTTCGTATGTGATTCTGTTTCTGAGTTCGTTGTAGTGTATGGCTGTCGGGTCCATCCAGAAGTATTTGTCGCTATCGAGTCTATGGTCGTCGAGTTTGTCGATCGTAGGGATTGTTGTGTCGTATAGAAAGTTCTGGGCATTGGCTCTCATGAAAGGCAGGTTAGGAGGTAATTTTTTGTTGGCAGCGTGTCTACTCCAGTGCATTAGAATCGGAATGTTGTTATGATCTTGTATTATTCCGGCCCTATCGTGTAATATGAATGATTCGGGTTGTATGTATCCTGTTGGTGCTGTGATGTGAGTGAGTGTTGGGTCTGGATGCGAAAAAGCTTTTATTATTTTGTTTTCGGAGTCTTTTGTACGGGCAAAATAGTCACGAGTTAGTCTGATTATAAAGTTGTCGATACGGGGGATGTCTGCTGTGTTGTAAATAATTGAATTCTTAACCCTGTGCTGGAATTGGGATTCAGCAGAGCGGTGTAAAAATAACGCATTTCGTAGACAGATTCTTTCGAATCTACGGATGTTTTCGGCTTGTGAGGCTCCAATGTTCCATAGAACTGGGGCTGCGTAGGTGAGGATTGGCCTGATGAGGATCTGGTATACTATTGTTTTGGCTATTGGGGTGATGTACTTGTTGTGTAGTAATCTTGTGAGTGATAGTGATCTTTGTCTTGCTTTGTCTAATTGTGTTTTCCAGTGTATGTTACCACGCATTAAATTATCTATATGTACTCCAAGGTATTTGACTATTTTTTTTGTGGGGATTTGAACCGGTGCTCTAGTATCTGGGTTATGTGTTGTGATGTTGAAATTATCTTTTGCTATTCTATCTGATTGCTTAAGGCGGTTGTTTAGTCTCCGGAATAAGATTGTTTCGCATTTTGAGGGATTCATTCTAAGATTCCATGTAGCATAATAATTGTTTATTTGATTAACTAGAGTTTGGAGGACTTCTTGGATGGTTGGTATATCTTTTCCAGCAACGTAAATGATCAGATCATCGGCGTAGGCTATTGAGTGTGTGGTGTTTCTGTTTAAATTGAATGAGTTGAGTATGTCACTTGTGTAGATGTTGAAAAGGAGTGGAGATGTGACTGTACCTTGTTGAAGGCCTTCTTTGATTAGAAAGGTGATGGTTGATGTGTGTTTACCGTCCCATATCATGAATTGTCTTTTTTGTGTCATATCCCAGATTAGTTGGCATAAATGTAGCGGGAATTCTTTTTTGAGAAGTTTGTAAATTAGCCCCGACAGCCATACCGAATCGAATGCCTTTTCTAAATCAATTAAAGTAGCTCCGACTGAATGTCCAGTAGCTAGATATAGGTTAGTGTCAGAGTATAATTTATTGATTGCATGTGTGGTGGAGTGATGGAACTTAAAGCCAAACTGGTTATCAGGAATGATTTTATTTGTGTTGCAGTGATGGAGAATGGATGTTTGGATGATGATTTCGTATACTTTGCTTATTGCTGGTGTTAGGCTGATTGGACGGTAACTTGCTGGATCTAAGGGGTCTTTGTCTTTTTTTTTTATCGGATAAATTTTTG
Source organism: Campoletis sonorensis (assembly GCA_013761285.1). Classification (NCBI taxonomy): domain Eukaryota; kingdom Metazoa; phylum Arthropoda; class Insecta; order Hymenoptera; family Ichneumonidae; genus Campoletis; species Campoletis sonorensis. The sequence goes on from JACEOJ010000081.1 coordinate 308,189, forward strand.
ATTTTTTCCAGGGGGTTGGAAAGTACTGATGATTCAGTGCATTGTTAAATATTATTGCGTAAGCTTTGACTATTTTTGGAGGAATATGTTTAAGTATTATTGGTGGGATGTTATCAGGTCCACTCGAGGTTTTATTAGGGAGGTTGGATATTATTTTTTGAGTTGCTATGACCGTTGTGAAATAATGGTTTGGGAGATCGGGTTGCGACGGAGAGTGTGCTTTATTGTTGTTATTGAACTCAGTTATTGTTGTTTTGTTGAGCCTGTTTGTGTTGAATTCGTTCTTGAAGTTGGATATTCTTGTGTCAATTATATTTCGTAGTCTAGTGCCATTGTTTAAATATCTTGGAGAGTTAATAGATTCATAGTGGGCACCAAGTACATTTAGGATGTCATTTGGTTCGGTGATGACGTATTTGTTGTTGTTAATCGGTGTTTTTGTGATATTTATATTTGATCTACGTATGATAGTACTTGCGGTGTTTATTTCGAATTTATCTAGATTAGTTCTTGTTCTTGGTCTGAATATGTTATTAATTTTTGGGAAGAACTTATCGGGTTGTCTGTGATCTATGGATTTGTATATGTTCACCCAGTATTTTTCTATGTTGATTTTGAATTGCTCTTTTATTAGTTGACGAGTGTTGTTGAGTAAGGATTTTAGTCTACGGGAGAGAGGGGAACCGTCGTGTGGGTCAAACGAACGTCTTTTGTGTATAGCGGTGATTAGTTGGGATTTGTGTTTCTGTAATTTGGCTATAGTCAGACTTGTGTATATTTTGGTGTTGTTGGTTTCGGTGTGTAGCGGAACATGTTTTTTGATAGCTTTGTTGATATGATCTGAGATATTCATAATGTGTGTGTCAATTTCCGTTATGGAGAGATTTTTATTATCAGGGGGGGGTGTGGTGTATGATGCCTCAAGTTCGCTTTCAAATTTTTCCCACGCGGTGGCTTTATATAGGTATATTTTTGGCTTTTCAGTGCTATTTAGGGAAGATATCGTGTGCGGTAAGGAGACTGTGAATATGAGAGCGTTATGGTCGCTGTCGTATGGCAAGATTGGGATATGCTGGTTAGTGAGATTCGATATTTCTATTGAGTTGTCTGCAAGGCAGAGATCTATGTGGGATTGCGATGGTACGAACGTATATGATGCTGGTGGGTGGATTTTTGCTCTGAGGAAGAGAGCATTGTCGATTTCCCAGTTGCGTAGATATCTTCCTCTTGGGCTGATTATGCGATCTCCAAAATCGGTATGTCGAGCATTAAAATCACCGGCTATGATGTATTTGTTATTTCCATTGTGGAGTTTGAGATGCCTGAAAATGTTGTTCAATTCATTTAAGAAAGTTTGTTTTATATTTGTTCTGTTGGTGGCGTATAGACTTATGATATACAAGTTGGAGTTGTTGTTGCATTTGTTGTTGTCTATGGTGAGCTTTATTATAGTGTATTCAATTATTGAGTTGTTTTTTGAGCTGGGGAATTTGATATGTGTATATTTAATGTTTTTTCTGCAAAGAATAGCTGTGCCTCTGCCGGAGGCAGGAGGTATTATATCAGTTCTGATTATGTTATATTCAGGGAAGGTTATTTTATGCACCGGGTTGAGAAAGGTTTCTGAGATAAGTGCGATATCTATGTTATTGTTCGTGAGATAGTCATGCAGATTGAGTCTACGATGATGGGATCTTATTGATCGTACATTAATTGCAGTTATTGTCAATTTATCTAGTGATTTTGCGGGTTCTATTTGGGGCGTGTTTAGTTGTGAAGCTAGTGGGTGTTTATTGTGGTAATTCACCATTATTCCGACTGTAATTCAAGGCCGAGATGTTCAAATATAATATTTATTCGTTGAGTGTTAAATTGGATTTGGTTACTTAGCTGCGATAAATTTTGGTTGAGCGAGGTGATGTGTCCTTTCAATTCTGTGACCCAGTGGGGGGTGGTGTCATGTGTAGTCGGGGGTCCAATATTTGAGGCCGGTTGATTCTGTGAAGCATAGGTGTGATCCGGTGCTGGTTGAATTGAATTTGTTGTTGTTACTTGTGCATAGGAGGTGCCGGGAGAAACTTTCCTGAATGTTTTTTCAATTTTTTCGGTCAGTCGCATTGCTGGAGCTTTTCTTTCTGCTTTGGTCCTTTGGCTAATAAATTTAATGTATGGACATCCTTGATAACTAGCTGGGTGTCCGGTATTGTTGCAATTGGCGCATCTGAGTAGGTGTTTCTCAGATTTATCTGTGATGTTACATTCTCCGGGCTTGTGTGATTCGCCACATTTTACACAGCGAAATGATAAATTACAGTTTGCACTGGAGTGACCGAGTCGTTGACATTTTCTACATTGATAAATCGTTTTTTTTTTCAGGAATTCCCATTTGATTTTTTGATAAAGGATGTGGTTCGTTTGACGAAGATGTGATGTTTCGCTGTCGTGTGTCAGGTTAACTATATATATGAATCGGTGCTGATTGCTGGCGCTTGTTTTCATTTTTGAAATTTTTATTATTTTTGTGTTCGGTAGTTCTAGTGAGGATAGCTCTTGTAGTATTTCGTCTTCGTTGAACTCACCTGAGAGGCCTTTGAGTACTAGCGTTTTTGGTTTGGCTGATTTTGGTGTATATGTGAAGAATTCTATTTTGTTGTCGTGTAGGATGTCCTTGATTTTTTTGTGTGCGTCGATATCTGCTGGTTGGATTGTGGATTCGTTATTCGAAGTTTGTCGAATGTGAAACATTTGTTTTTCCACTTTGTTTTCGATCAGTAAGGAGATTATTGATTTGATACCGTTCACGTTATTTAGATGGATTGGTGGTGCTTTAGAATTGCGGTCCGTTGTTTCGGGACGATTTCTGTTGGGTTCGGGATTTTTTTTTTGTGTCGGGTTTTCTATTTCCATTTCGTCGTCCGCCACTGAAATGGCATCGAAATTGTTTGAAACAGGCGTTTCAATCATGGTTGGTGAATTTATTTTTGTTGTTTTTTTAGGTGTTAGCCAGGTGCTACATCCTGGTTCTGGTTCGTCGATTTTAGGGTTGCTGCTGGAATCGCGTGCCTTTTTGAGGTTAGGTGTGATCATATGACTGTTAGCCGTGGTTTTGTTTCCGTGGTCACGCATAAAATCGCGATATTCTTTATTAAGTACTTGAATAGTGCTTATTTTGGGGTTACTACCTTTTTTCTGTATTTTTTTGATGTTAGAAACTTGCTGTTCATTAATATCGTTTTTTCGTTTACTGTTCGACATTTTGAGGTTATGTCTAACCGGGACCCCGCGTGGGGGGTTTTCTTTTATGTTTACTTTAATTATATTTATTTTTGTATTCACTAAGGTTAACTAGATTAGGACTATTATCAGTTTTGTTATAATTTTGTTAATTCAGGATAAATGGTTTGAAGCTATACTAGATTCAAGACTATCTATCATGCGGAGATGTTCACCGTGGGGATACCGCGGGGATACTGCGCGGGGATACTGACCACTATACTACCGAAGAATTGAAGATCTTTAAATCCGACCTTTTTCGAGAGACGTAAACAAAAAAATTCAAGGTTAAACGAAAAAAAACGATAAAGCCTCTTTAAATTTGACGAAATTCTGTAAATTAGAGTAAAAAAAAAATTTGGAGTAAAAAAATCGGAGTTCAAAAAAATTGGAGTAAAAAAAAAATGTCAACTTGCAATCTCATGCGAATCAAAAGACAGTTATGGTGACGTCTCATTGAAAAATATGCTTAAAATACTAATTGTTTACACATCACGAAAAAGGCTGACAGATATGGTTGATTTTTGACAGATTTATTAGACCGTTCAAAACAACATTGACAAATCACTGTCACAAGCGCCACTGCGGCGGCCACAGCAACTGCGAAAAGTGTGGCAACGCCGTCGTTGAGACTGTACCCACAAGTCTATGCGCCGACGCGGGAATTTCAAAAACACATGGTATTCACTAACAGCACAGACACTTTTTGATGAAGAATACGTTAAGTGCGCAAGGATTAATGAAAAAAATTATGAAAATGAGTAAGAAAACGATGCTCGAAGTTTTAATATCTACGAGACGGTTACCATTTACGATTATGTTAGGTTAGAATTCGCGTCAGCATCGCGTACAGCGCCTTCGTGGCATTGTGCGAATTGATTGTTTAATTGATCGATTAGATTAAATGTTTTGCTTTATTTAATTGTTTGATTGGCCTTATAAATCACCTAGACCGATTTTTATTCCTCGTAATTTCACCGGCAACACGGACTACTATGTAAGGTTCACTGATCACCGAACACTGATTCCCGCTCAAATGCAACCAACGAATTCAGACGTTGACGAAACTGAAATTCGTTGCTGACTGACTGAGAGTTTGACGGAGAGATGGCGTTACCTTCTTGTAATACGCTGTATGCGACGTTGCCAGATTGAAAAACAGTTGTTATACTTTCGTGTAACAATCATTTTTGAGTGAACGTATAATGTAAACGACCGGAACGAGCCCCAATAAAACAAAGAAAAAACGAAAAAAAATGAAACGATTTTGAAGAATACATCGTAAAAGTGAGACGTTAATTCGATTTATAGCCCTTAAGTCGACAAAATTTTGTGGGCTTCTGTATGAACTTCGAAAGTCACCGCACGCCGAGAGCGGATGTAACATGAGTGGAGTGGGGGATACACACAAGTCGCTGTATATGACACATAAATGTTGGGAGAGCTTGGCCAGCGGTCAGTTTTCATGCGGCCGCCGTGCGTACCAAACCGTGTTTTTTTTTCTTTGATTCGTACATTTTTGAAACACAAGAAAAACACATCCTAGCATAGCTCTCATTCAATCGTTCTAGTCGCTTTAGTGCATTTAGTTCTGGATGTGTGTGTTGACCGATTCGTGGATTAGTGGCCGGCACAGTTGGCCAAGGTTGACTGTCAGAGCTATTGTTTTCGATCATAATATAGGAACATATAAAAACTAATACATTCGACAGTCGTATCTCGATCAATTAACATATCTGTTCGGAATTGGTGATTGCCTCTAATTTACTTTCGTACTCAGGAGTAGACAAAAATATTACTGTACGAACTTGTGTTTTCTTTCCGCAGTTGCAAAGAAAGAAATTAGTTTTTGTTTAAAATTTTTATTGAACCTCGTGCGTCAATAAGGAATACAAATGATTATCTCAGCCGCCATTTTATTCCTCGTGAACCTTGGTAAGTCCAAAGTTTATCAACGATAACATTGATGATACACTAAGACAATGACAATGAGTTATAAAACTGAAACTCCAATCTCAAACTGTTGTGTATCTTTCCACTATGTAAGAATCTCTTTTGTGTGGGGACGGATAAAGTTCAGTCCCGCGCACATTGAGATACCCCACGACACGACTGCTTTTCGGATTTTCTAAACACATACAGGGTGACTCATAACCAATCGTCACAAATGTGGAGAGTAATATTTTTTGATCTCGTTCTATTCTAATAAGTTATTTATTATTAAAGCTTCACGATACACATCGTTTATTTTTTTTAAATATCTTTTCCAGTTTCTAACTATGAGCTGCCATTGATTTCTCATTACATAGTTTTCTTGATTTTTGTTTTTTTTCCCTTTTCGTTTGAAGGGTACATCCATCGATTTACTTTACTCTATTTTTTGCGATATATTTAATTAACGTTCGAAAATAAAGCAAAAGTCCACAGTTTTTTCGATCCGCTTTCCGAAATAAACCGCAGATAATAGAAAAATAGCGTTGAGAGCTTTTTTATTGAGCATTTTATTCGCTACAAGATCGGTCCATTGAACTTTTGACGTATTTCGAACCGTTTTAGTGGTAAGTGTGATTAAAGAAAGTAAATTATCGGATTGTATCAAATTTAGATCAATGCCCATTGATCTTAGATCGCCCTGTACAACGATTTCGTCTTAAAAAATGTACGAGGCTACTCCGTAACCTGTTTTGTTAACGTTCAAAAGCATTCTTTCTTTCCCCATATTCGGTCATAGACTCGTTCTCTGTAATGAAAAAAATACAAACTAGATGAATGATTTATGTGCCTTACATTCGAACGGGAATATTTGCTAAATATTCACAAAAGGAATGTTCTTTCATTTGCATGTTTCTGAATCGTCTTGTTCGAAAGCACTCAAACTGTATCGATTTTAAAAACAAACAAAAAATCTCGAATATTTGTCATTTCGCGTATAATTATTTGTTTTCGAGTTCTTCATTAATCTTCACTCAACAGTCTATTTGTTATCAATTCAGCGGAAATTCGATTCTCACAAAAAATTGTTTTCGTGAATTTTATCTGTAGAAGGCCGGATTTTGTGGTACTGTTGGTTTCGAAAGAAAAAGTGTGATTTCCATTAGGCTTTATGTTGCATGAGTCCGGGAGATCCAATCAAGAAATATCGTAGATAACGTTTTGGTTCGAACGAGGATACGAGACTTACTCATTGTTTTTTTTTAATCGGAGAATAACGTCCAAATATTGTTTCCATCCGAATATTAAGCTTGTCTAAGGAAACGTGTATCCACTGTTTTACCGACCGCGAGACGGATAGATCGCCTTAACATCAAATTATATTAACATTTCATTAAAACGTGCCGTCTTACAGACATCACAAAGTAAACATGTTGTTACTCCTGCCGTCCGATGTCAGAAAGTTTGAATGGTTGAATATTTTGGTCACATTTGAAACCCAAATAAATATCTTATTTACTTGTCTTATCGTACAGATGTATAATTCTTGCCGTCTCCTCTTTGTGCGGCTCTTCGTATGTTTCTGATTCCGGTAGCGCTTCGCGTAAAATTTGATTGCTTTGCACGCCGCTTTGCTATTTATTAGCTTCATAAAAATAAAGAAAAAAAAAATAATCCAAGATTTTTACTCTTGTCAGAATTCCAATGGTTTCAACTACTTTTAGTTTTAGTCTAAATTGGATATTATATTTTTATATGATGTTGAAACAGTTAGTAACTCGGTTTGTGTATTTTCTCAATTTACCGCAAGCCTAGCAATCAAAACTCTAAACATATGAAAACGAATATTTTTCTTCGATGACCTCAAGAATATTTTTTTGACCTTTTCATCTCGATCGGTCCAGTAAATTCGTAGAAAACTCCCAAGCAAATTTTTCGTCTTTATTAACATTTAATAATTGACTATGTAATTGTTAATTTAGTAAAATTTTATTAAGCTTTTGCCTGCGGATTAGTTCCGACGATTTTAATCATTTATTTATTGTAAAAAGATGTCATATTTTTCGATTGTACTTTTCCAAAATCTTGTTTACCGAATGCTTGAAAAATGACGAACTTTCTCAATTTCTTTGATATTTTTATTCATGGAAGATTGTTTTTATTTTTTTACAGCCTTAATAGGCGGTTCATTGGGTCAAGAAGATACGGCCGCCCTTGCAGACAGCGTTTTACATAAAGCTTCGGAGCTAACAAATGTTCAAGGCCTAAATGCGTCGGCGTTACCAGTGGAAGAAGCCAAAACAGCGTTCAAGAAAAAATGTGACACAAACGGGGGTGCGGAAGCATACGCCGGGGCTGAAAACGCGGCAAAAGTAATGGAGAGTTGCGTTCGAGGTTTGGTGAACGTGACGGTTCTTCAGGATGAAATTGAAAAAGCAAAACCGACCGGGGACCTCGACATCGTTTTTCGGAAATACTGTAACAAGAGCCCGACGTTGAAAAACTGCGTCAAAAATTTCACCAACACTGTGGGAACATGTTTCACCCAAAAAGAACGTGACAACATCAATATCATACAAAATATAACTGATCAACTTTTGAGCTTCGTATGCTTCAAGGAAGGTGATCGTATTGCACGTTAGTAGACGATTTTCTCGAATTTTTATTATCAGAATACTTCCAAAATAACCACAAAAACATATTTTGATTGAAATGCTTTGAATTTTAATTAAAAATCAAACGAAATATTTAAAATCGTTCATTTTATTATTCGTTGATATATTCATTCATTTATTATGAATTTTTTCATTTTATTCATTGATTCAAATTCGAATATTTGATCCTTACACTTATTTATTGCAATATCGATTTAAAGAGGAATTCTTTTTTTCCATTCTACCAGCAATAATTCACGTAATTTTTTACAAAAAATATTTTTTTTTAATTTTTTTTTTTTTTTTTTTTTGGTTATTCACTTATAGATTTATTATTATGATTATTTTCTCATTAGAAAATGAAAGGATCTTCGTATAAATTGAAAGACTTTTGACAATATATTTGCCTCTTAATTTGGCTCAGTGTTCATCGCTGCTGGGGGACCCGAATGTTTTGCATCCAAGCAATCAGTGATACAGGATTGTGTCAACTCAACGTTTGGTTCTTACGTGCCGGCTGAAGGATTGACAACTCCGACAATGAATGGAGTCGACAATCTTCCGTTGCTTCTGTTGGACAAAAAGGAGTGTTCGTAAGTAAAAGTTTAATTATAAAATCTTGTGCCTGGAATGTCTTATTGAGAGTAAAAAAAAAAAAGAAAACGTCACTGACTGAAAAATTTGTTTACTTTGTTGTAGTGACATAGAAAAATTGCAAGCCTGCATGGTCCGAGAATTGGAAAAATGCAGCGATCCGACACCTGGAAACATCGTTGACTCGTTATTCAACTTTATAAAAAAAGTAACACCGTGTGAAAATTTGTTATCGAAGGCACGAGCCGATGCTTCGGTAGCAGAAGAACGTTTCGTCGCAGGCTCCGCTCCCACATTCGGTTCCCAATTTATCATTATTTTTATCAGTGTTTTGGCTCTTATGGGAATTCGTATGTAATTTATTTGTCATCTTTGCAACGTGGAATGTCTGATTATTAAAACGAACAAAAACATTGGGTGGGAACAAAAACTTTGTGGACAAAGTATGAAAGAAAAATATTCACTCGTTTATATCATAGGTTTCTTCTATAAAATGACGTTACGTACTGTTTGTGGATGAAGAAAGTTCGTACTCCCTCGAACTTTATACTATGAAGGGGCTATCGCGATAATCTGTCACCCATAATGCGATTTCAAAACCATGATCACCCTCCAATCCTATTATAAAAGGAAATTATTGTCGTTTCCTACCGAATAACTGTGATACGAATTTGTACACTTATCTTTTCAGTCACAGTTTATGAGATATTGTGAAATAAACTGTTGTATTTTCCGTCTCAACTTCAGGGCGATTCAATTCAAAAATTGATCAATAAAAGTTTAAGTAATTTATGTTCAAGATTTTCACGATATTTTTTCTGTGGTTTTTTCCCAGGTGGTTCAATAATAAAATAGCTGAAACGATTATGATTTCACAATCAAAGAAAAAAAAAAGATCCAAAATATTGATTTTCAATTTTTCTGTTATTAGTTCTCGAAATTGCTCATATTTAAATCGGATATTTCGTCGAGAGATCTTTTTCAAAGATATTTTTGTACAATCGTAGTACAAATCGTACATAATTTGTAAAAATCGTAGAATATTTGATTATTATTGAAGAATTTAGAGAAATTGATGAAATATTTAATAAAACTGATCCGCAGAAATATCTGAGACTACAGAAATTCTGACCAAATTTCGTTTTTTCATAAAATAGTAAGAATTTCAACAGAACAGAGAGAAGGAGCCCGGGGTTAAAAGTTCTGTGGGTAAGTTACGTCGAGACTCTTATCTTTAAGATAAAAATAATAATACGCTGAGCTTACCACGTGGCAAGGGTGAAGGATCACCGAGGTCACAAGAAATTGTGATAACAAGAAATTGTGGAGAAAGAAAAACATGAGATTTTTGAGAAATCTGTAGTTTTATTTAAAAACTAAAGCTCCTAGTTTCGAGTTCCCGAACTATTCCATCATGTTACATATTTGTAAAAGACAAAAAAAAAAAGCCATTTATTATTTTGTACAGTACCCACATTAAATTTCATCATACGCGTCTCATTTTGTACAAGAATAAGAAAATACATTATTCTGGAAAAGGAATTTAAACTGCAATACCATTGTTAATAATATAATTCGAACATTGATTTCGTTTATGCAATAAAAAAAGGTGTACACCAAAAGTGAGCTGATTGGCTACTCAATCAGGAGTAGCTATTTTTGTTGTCGATGAAATGTTATTTTGAAGTTGGCAACCGGATTTTAATCGAAAGAAATACAATATTGATCAAAATAACTTTTTCATTAAGAGAATACATGAATGAATGATGGGCTGTATGAGCAAATCGACACGAAATCGGATCTTTGGGGGCTTTGACCCGAGTCAATGCCATTGGAATGTTAATGGAGATTTTTTCGTCTCTAAATGCCAGACATGGCATTTTGAAGGACAGCCATAAAAACGCAAAGAATGCAGGTTCGTTTGATGCATATAAGAATCGTGACCACAAAATTTTGGGCAGTTTCTAACTGCATCGAGGATGTCTGCTTTTTTTTGAGTCCTTTTTTTTCTACTGCAAGTTCAGTTTCGAGTTACGCTTAATTCGCAACATTTTAGCTTTGTCGTATTCTTGAGCTCGATTGTAGAGCAAAACGCCAGCAAATACAAATGAAGTTCCAAGGGCTGATAAACCAGTCACACGATTGTCGAACAGCAGCACCGAAAGCCAAATTAATAAAGCCCTTTTGGCTGTATTTGCAACACTGGAAAAAAGACAATAATTCCTTCAACGAATAGTTTGTCAATTTATCATAAACCATTTTTATTTAGCAACAATGATTTTGGATTGGATTTTCATTGATTTTTGCAACGTTTACCTATGCGTCACCGGACTGATGTAATCCATAAGTACGTAAGCAGTAATGCTTTGAAAATGGAAGAAGACTCCATTGAGAAGAAAGATGGAAAGTAGTTTTAGACTGAACGACTGTTGGAGCCTTGGTAAATCGACTAGGAACATCGACGCCGGTATTTGCACAACCATTGAAGCTAGACTTGTATAAAATTGAAGTTCGGCAGGTCTGCAAAGAAATTGAAATATGATGAAGAATCTATTATCAAATTTCTGGTCAATTAAATATGACGAAATCTTCTAAATCGATTTCTAGCAGAATGTGTTATTTACGTGTATTTAAAATTGTCCCCGCTGATTAACATTTTCGAGTAGACATTTTGCATGCATTCTGTTACATTTGTAGCCATCGCAGCGACAAATCCTCTAAAATCGAAACTCAATTCATTTGCAGAGCACAAAGCCAAACCACCCATTACCGGAATAAGAGACAAATTGACATAGAGGCCCGTATATTCGCCTGGAACAATAATTTAACAAAATTATTTCATTCGTGGATTAAAGAAGTTACACCAATCAAACAACTCGTCCGAGTCTTACCTATTAAATATCTGCTAATAAGAACAGTGAAAAGTGGTGCGCTACTTTTGATAGTTTCTGTAAAACTAACAGCTACGTAATTCAAAGCGACCAGGCCCAGTACGACGGTTGCAAACCTTGTGCATCCAACGAGAATCATGTGTTTATAAAAACCTGGGGGTCTCATCAGTCTTGAACTGGTTTTGTACATGCCGCATGGAAAGTACATTTGAACAAAACCACATATCGCTGTCATCAACATTTGACACGCACCTAAAAATTGATTATAAAAGAATTTGTTCAATTACGAACATTTGGCCAGTTGTGGAGGAAAAAAATGTGAAAGGACTCGGACAACTATTCAAAAATCACTTTTTCGTGATATTTTTGTATTTAGTAAAATTATTTCCCTCCAGAGCATTTTAAAACAATGAATAAAGGTTGACATGTATAATTTTGTGGTGCTCTCACCTAGTATGGTCGGATCTCCTTCCATGTACGTAAGAATGTATTTATTAAGAAAAAGTGTACAACCGCTGAAAAAGTACCATAGCGTTAGAAACAATAACGCTCTGGGATTAAGTAGCCCGTCCTTTTTGTCAGACGCCAATAGATCGACGTCTTCTCGTATCCTGGGTGCATGGTTTTTGACACGAAGTTCATCGTAGAGAAACGGTGACGACGGATCAGAAGGAGGTTGCGTATAGCTGGTACTCATAGGATCAACGTTATCCATGATCATGAAATAAACGAGCTAAAATAACGACTGAAACCCGAGGACATGAATACATATCGTTATTGCAGTCATATTTTGCTACACTCCAAACATGGGGTTCCAACCAATGGATCCCACGTAATGTCTACACTTTTTGTATCTTCGCGTTATCGTTTCATCCTAGATTATTTATAAAAAAGCTTAGGCGTCCTGCTCATTTATCCATTGAAAGGGATCTTCTTTACGTATGTTACTAATTCTCTCGAGTCCCCATGTCATCACATATTTTCAATATTATAACCTTCAAATTCTTGAAATTTGCCACGAAAACGGCTCACAAATTTTCATCCTTGACGAGAAACAAGCATGAAACGTTGCGAACTTTTTTGTTTTACGCGTGGCGCTTTTTCTCGTGGCTGTCAACTTATGGCGATATCGATTTACCCAGTCAACGTCGAGATTGCAGATTTGCTCAAACGAAATTTACAAATCATAATTTTTATTGTGTTGTCAAATTTTGAATTTGTTTATACGCCAATACATCGAAAATGTTGATGTGGTTCTTCAATCCTCCCGCGTTCTAGTGTGGTTCAAAATTCTGTTTTCAGAAATATCTATGCAGCGTTTTAACAGTCACTAGATGGCGTTTACAAATTTTCAAAAATGGAAGTTTTGTTGTCGCTCTTCACTCTGTGTTCTTGAATCTCCGTTCGCTTGGTCCTTGATTCTTATGGTTTCCCCCGTTGCTCGGTGGTGTAGGGTGAGTGCGGTGTTGTACTATTCTGTCTATTCTGTTTTTGTGCTCACCTCGTGAATGTACATTTACAAAAGTACAATTTTCTTTAGTAAATTAAAGTGTCTGGCCCGACGCGGGTAATACAGTTCGAAGAAATTTTCTTTTGCGTTTTTCATTGTGAGTAATTATTCTTCTTTTTTGTGGCAAAAAATCGAATCAACAAGACCACGAACTATCAAAAATAAACTATTCCGATGAGCTGTATTTTATCTCTCCGTTTCATATAATAAATATTAGCTCCAATTTCTATTTTATAATACATACCCCTGTGTTTGTGTTTAATTTCACTTGCTAATTTTTGTGTCCAAAATCTAACCTCCAAACCTAACAACACTTCGGAAATCCGTTGTAGTTCGTCGTCCGCGGTTCAAATAATTCTCTGACGAGTTAACGTCACGAACTTGGGGTTCGCGGGATGCGTTGTAATTTACTTACTTAAGCCTTACAAACTGTTCCCGTGTGCTTTTCCGAGCTCATTTCATCCTCTAACTTTTTATTCAAGAACGTAAATTACAATGGATAATTAAAACAACACAGCAACCTGTCATTTTTTTTCACGACATGAAAAAATCCAAATAATTTGGTTTTCTAACTATATTTCGAAGATTGAGTCGGATAATTATCATGAAAGTAATCAGTTTATGGGTCCATAGAAACATCCAACACAATGACGGATTCCAGTGACTTGGATCGGCAGATAGAGCAGCTTAAAAAATGTGAGATTATCAAGGAAGCAGAAGTCAAGGCATTATGTGCCAAAGCTCGAGAAATTCTAATCGAAGAGAGCAATGTACAACGTATAGACTCCCCAGTCACTGTGAGTATTGAATCGTTAGAACAATTCAATTGAAACATTTCTGTGATATTTTGTCGAACGGCGATTTTGGGTCTTGTACTCTGATTTACGAAATTAGAGATCGTACGAGAGCAAAAATTTTAGAGCGTGAATGCATTATGAATCCCATAGTAACATTGTTTAAGGGTAGAATCGTTATGGAGCGAATTTTAAGTGTTTTCTGATCAGCGCGGTGAAAACTTTGAATATTTTGAACTATGATTGCTTTTATATCTTATATTCGGGAAAATTTGTAGAAACAAAGTCGTGTGGGATCACAGCAACGTGTCATTCGAACTCGATTAAACTTTCAAACTCCAATGTTAGCGTCACTGAAAACTGGGAAGAAGTTTTTTTCATAAAATGGAAAATCTTTGCCCTGTTACCTGAAAAGTTGATGAAATCATGTGCATTGCATTTTCGTTTTTTTAGTTTATGTTCTATGTGTGTTTCCAAATTTAAAGGTTTGCGGTGACATCCATGGGCAGTTTTACGATTTGAAAGAATTATTCAAAGTAGGAGGAGACGTCCCTGAAACGAATTACTTGTTCATGGGTGATTTCGTTGACAGAGGATTCTACAGCGTCGAAACGTTTCTCCTACTTTTGGCCCTGAAGGTAATTCAATCGTAAGATTTAGTGTCCATCAAGTTTTTTTTGTTAATGGATTGAAAAATGAATGATTAATTTTCTGCTTTAGGTTCGGTATCCCGATCGAATAACTTTAATACGTGGGAACCACGAATCTAGACAGATTACTCAAGTTTACGGATTTTACGACGAATGTCTTCGCAAATACGGTAGCATCACGGTTTGGCGATACTGCACTGAAATTTTCGACTATTTATCACTCTCTGCTATCATTGATGGCAAAATATTTTGCGTCCACGGTGGATTATCTCCCAGTATTCAAACACTCGATCAGATTCGAACAATCGACAGGAAACAAGAAGTAAGCATTAGAAAATGAATGTCAGCAATAATTAGCAGGGGAAAAATAAGAAAGAAAGAAAAAAGGAGAAATTTTTCGGACAATAAAACGGTGTTTCAATGTTTCATTATTCAGGTTCCTCATGACGGACCGATGTGCGATCTCCTATGGTCGGATCCTGAGGACACTCAAGGATGGGGAGTTTCCCCAAGAGGGGCAGGTTATTTGTTCGGCAGCGACGTTGTCGCCCAATTTAATTCCGCCAATGATATTGACATGATATGCCGAGCCCATCAATTGGTGATGGAAGGATACAAGTGGCATTTTAATGAAACAGTTTTAACCGTATGGTCAGCGCCGAATTATTGCTACAGGTACGGTGACTTATTCAACATTGTATATTTATTTATATATCAAATAAATTGCTGAAAAATTGACCAAAATCAAAAAACGTTAACAATGAATCATTGATCTTCGCAGATGTGGCAACGTTGCAGCAATTTTAGAACTCGATGAACGCCTTCAAAGGGTTTTTACGATATTCGAAGCAGCGCCACAAGAAAGCAGAGGAATACCGAGTAAAAAGCCGCAAGCAGATTATTTTTTGTAAACATCGTCGTTATTAATTAATCAGTTCCATAACATTACAAATACTTTCAATAAGATCCCGGCGTTTCTTTCGTTTCTGTTCGTTTCTTTTTTTTTTTTTCTTCTTTTCAATTGACGCAATCATGATATAACACGATGCATTTATAGGCTATTGTAAATGACTGAAGTAATTACACACAACAGGACTCGTATGTGGCTGTAAAAAAAAAAGAATAACAGAACAAAAAATACAATTCCAAATGATTGAATACTCTAAGGTAATGTGCTTCTTTCAATTATTCCTGAATTTCTTCTACGCATTCCGAAAAATCTGAAATTCGCTCGATACTTCATTTGGCCTGAAATTATTCTATTTTTTTTAATTAATCTCTCATAATAAGTATTAGAATAACCCGAAAAAGTCACCACGATTTGAATCATTTACCGAAGTGCCCTGTTAAAATTTCCATTCAGTGTTATTCGTTTAGTGCGATAACGTTAGGATTTATCATCGACAACAAACGTAATAGTTGCGAGTGGAAAATCATATGTGCCTCTTCATCAACACTCGGATAAGTCGAGGTCACGTCGTAAGGTGCTCAATGATTTTTTTCATAGTCTTGTTGCAGTAGCATCGATCGTCGATTATGAAAACATTCATCTTTCCAGTTTGATAATAAAATAATTTATTTTCGCAACACGATTGACGATAGCGCTATCGTCGACATGTATAATACTGTACATACAATTATTCTTTTTAACTCACCACACACACACACGCACACACATGCACTCATTGATATTGAATTTCGTTCAAACGAAAGATTCGACGAAGTTTTTTTCGTTTTTTTCGTTTTTTTTTTTTTTTAATTCCGTACACGGATATTATCAGACAACTTTTGTTGAATGAATAGATCAAGCTCTGTTCCGTCGTCGATAGCAGTCAGAGAGATAAAGATACAGAGTTAAAATATAATAATAAAAGAACAACAACAACAACAACAATTATTACAGCCTTCTTGTAAAGTCTCGCACACTCGGACGTTAAAGTGAAGAGTTTCTTACAGTTTCTTATAAATTACAACGCTGCTGCTGTATTCTCTTAGACACTCGCGCGAGATTCAATCATTTCTCTATAAAATATGTCGCGAAATAAATCAATACGCGTTTCTAAAGACATTTTTTTATATATAAAAATAATAATAATATACTAAAAAGATAAAAATAATCTCAGTTCAAGCGGACAAAAATAATTGGTTTACTGGATGTTTATCGTACGATAAACATCGCGAGTAAACCCCGATATTTTTGTTTTCTTAAATCGGGTGAACCGAGGCTATTACGAGGTGGTCAACGATAAGTACACAGTTCTTTAAATTCGTCATCGACGGGCTCATCGTGATTATTCTGTGAATGCAACAGTCACACGTACCGAGCATTTTGAATTTTGTTCTTTTAATGCGATTGACGTTTGTCACGTCGATCCTGTTCCAAGTTGGTTCGCAGTCTTTTCCCATTTGTTAGTGCAACCGGATATGATTAGGTTCGAAATTTAGAACAAGAATTCGAGGGTCAATGTTTGAAAAAAAAGTACGAGCCTTTTGGACGCAGGACTCGGGGGTTTAGCGACCGCGGAAACGAGCAAAGCGACGAGACACCACAATGTCAAACACGTTGCATTATACATAATTATCATTGTACACATTAGCATTGTGTATTTGTAAGTGATGATTATCAACATGGAGATAGTGGAGGGGGGGTCACGCGTTCGTCGTTTCTTCCTCCGTGCTTATAACCATCGGTTTTTCTTGCAGGGCTAATTGCCTTGCTCTTTCAACCCACATGTCGCCGTCCGCCTTAACTCTAAAAAAAGAAATAATAAATATTCAGATTAATAATCGAACCACAACGAACAGAAACGGAAGGAGGTGAAAAAAGGCTTACCGTCTCGTATTGTCACTGACGAGGGAATCCGGTGCACCATAAATCGGCGGATTTGCGTATGGGTCGTAGCCAAGAATTGACAGCATGGGAGCTATTTCAGCCATTTCGTTTACAACGTCTATCGGAATGTGCCCCGCCCACTTGGTCAATGCCTCGAGATTCACCGGTTTGATGACCTGATCCGAGGATCGTTCCAATCTGAAATTATGCATTCGTTAGAATTTTGGGTGGGTATTCGAAAAAAGTGCCATTAGAAATTTCAATAATTTCGTTTTCTTTGGGTTGAGCTTGTTTTTTTGCACTTAGTCCGAGGGTCACTGCGTTGCAAATATTTGTTTTATTCGTTTGAGGGTCTAAAAGCATAAAAAAGTTCGTTCGGATCCAGTGGGATGAACATTTTACGGAGTAATTTTTGAGGATGCTCTAAAGTTATGCACTCGAGGTTTGATCTTTTTTTTTAAGCATTTTGCACATCGATTCTTTTGAAACGAAGACCCTACTTTGTTCCTGAACGTAAATAATCGAAAATTCTGTTAATTTTGAAAAATGTTAATTGACACGTACAAATAACAGGAAAATGAAAAGAGTTTTTGGAAAGATAATTGCACGTGCTCTTTGAATGATTGAAAGATAATATTATTCAGCGTTGAAACGAAACTCTCCTGCAACAATTCGACTCTTAATCCAACTTTTGATAACAACTTCGATAAAAGGATTGAATGAAACAACAAAACGTCTCTTACTTGCTGAGAGGCACTCCGCCAGGTTTGTTGATGAATTCCTCGTGATGAAGCACCGACTCGTTCCAAGGTACGTCAAGGAAGAGTAAAATTTTTTTCATCCAATCCCGAGGATGCAGGACCAGTTGTTCGTACGGTACCATGAGGCATCTGTCGAGGCCAACTTCTTTGCATTGTTCGTGCATCGCTGATATGGCGTTGTTCCATTTGACAAGACATTGTCGATACGAGGTCAAATCGAATCCTGTGATGGTAACCTGAGAAAATTTCCGAATTAAGTCAAAGAAGGAAAATAAAAAAACTTGGCATTTCAGATAGCGAGAGAATGATTTCGTTGGTTTCTATTTCTGTACCAGACAAACTACAATTTTTCCAAGATAATTTTTTGAAATTTTACGCGAATTTTGTTGAGCGTAGTATTATAATGTGTTAAAAATTTGAGAAAGTTTCACCGTCTGGTTTTCGCGATATTCAGTGTTTAAAATCGCAACTTTGACACGAGGTCTTATGGGAAGTCAGGAAAAAAGACGATTTTTTACAACTAATAACTCAATTTCTAAACGTTCAAACTTCCTCAAATTCAACCCACGGTTGAGTATGATTGTTAAGAAGATTCATACGAATTAAAAACAATTAAACTTGGAATTCATCGAACGCATGAGAAACGATCGAACCTCTTTAATTCAAATATTTCGTTAACTGTGGACGACTGAAGATTTCCTGAATTTAGTAAATACTGTTGGACCGACAAAAATGTTGTTATTATCGCAGAATATTTAGTCGTGCATAGTTAAGTAAATATTCGACTTAATTCAACTCAAATAGCTCTAAAAACTAGCTCACCTTTCTAGAAATTATCGAGTGAACAGTTGCACGTCCATCACGAACCATGAAGAGAAATTTGGCATTAGGAAAAAGCTCAAGAACGTAAGAACCCATTTTGAGAGTGAGAGGATCTTTGTTACACAGACGAGGTGCAGGTTCCCCGTGTCTCGCTATGATTTCGAGGCAAAACGCTGCAATGGCGCTGTCCATTACCTGGTGAACGAAAACTTGTTGTTTTACTACATTTTATAAAACATAAGCAACAAAAATCGATGAGTCTCGAATTTTTGCATTAATTATCCACTCACCTCTTTCGAAATTCCTGCTTCGAGCAATCTTATCGATTCTCTCTCGGATTTTAACCAGTGGGTTCTCATCTGCAAAATTCGTGGAATTACCCTCGTCTCCTGACCACATCTGCAACATCGCACAATCATCGATTATTCGTTATCCATAAATTTCACAATTGTACGAATTTTTTCAATCAATTTATCAAATAAATATTTTTAACCAACAACGCACCTGACCTCCGGGTGAGCATCGAGCATCGCTCTCATTAGAGTCGTACCTGATCTCGGTACACCACCGATAAATATCAGTGGCATATTTCGGTCGTACCTGTACGTTTTATGGTCTGGCCCACCAACAACGAATTTCTGAAAAAAAAAATATCAATTCACATTTAATGAATCAGGATTTTTTCATCATATCTACCAACGACGAATTTCGGGGTGAAAAAAAAAACTCATCAAATTGAGCGTAAAAAATCATATTTTTCCTTGATTACTACATACGTTGACTCTATTTATGCTCCAATTTCTTTGAAATTCAACATTTACGTTTGCACGTTCTTTATAAGAGGCTCGCGACTCTGCTCGTTACACTCCGACTGTCATAAGTGTTTCTCACTGTACTACATTGAAAAATGCGAGTTTCATTGGCGTTTAATTATTTATAGAGGGTCATTCAAATGGAACGAATAGAAATGTTGACTCCAAAGTTTACAGATGAGGTGAATTCTTTATAGAAGTTTTGGTTGATTTGTTAGGTGAATAAAATTTGATTTTTTTAAATTTATATTCGAAATTTGAAGATAAAAATTCATTTGCAGTGTAATTTGAGGTCTAGAGGAAAATCGATTGACGAGAATTCGATAAATAAAATGATATTTTTGAAGATAATGATACACACCTCTTTGGCCATCATCATCGAGTTTGGGGGGTCCTTTCCCGTGCCACAAATGATGCCAAGTTGATAAAGTGCAAAAAAGAGTAAGAGGGCGAGGAAGCATATGATGGGGCCCCGACGGCTGCCACCACGGTTTGAAAGAAAGGACATCTTCGTGGACGTTTTAACGACCTTAAGGATTCCTATATGCTGCCCTCTGTTGAGTGACTCGATCGACGTTGGTAGTCGGTCGTCGCGACAATTCAATCAGACATTAAGTCATCCTTCCTGAAACAGATCGTAGAAAATATAGTCGCGCGTTGAGCGTGTTTGACGAATGGCTGGTAGAAGCGATTAATTTTCAAGC
Source organism: Campoletis sonorensis (assembly GCA_013761285.1). Classification (NCBI taxonomy): domain Eukaryota; kingdom Metazoa; phylum Arthropoda; class Insecta; order Hymenoptera; family Ichneumonidae; genus Campoletis; species Campoletis sonorensis. Next base: position 328,419 of record JACEOJ010000081.1, read on the forward strand.
AACTTCCTGCACCACGACCCACCTCCCCACTAGAGGTCGAATATCAATTAATCAAGAGGACACTCGGCTCTAGTTCGTGAATTAATAATCGTCACAGCGGTCGCCGACGGTTTCATATCGGGAACAACCGCGATGCGCGACAGCAACTCGGGCCAAGGAAGACAAAAGTCATTTGTCGCCTGGATGACGACGAATCTAACTCCGGGGATACTGTTGTCGCACACCCTTCTCTCATCTCAAATATAACCCCGCAGCGACGTGTAGACGTGCTATATACGTCATCGGCCAAATGAGAATTGCACTCTCTCTCTCTTTCTCTCTCTCTCTTTCTCTTTCTTTTCTTCTCTTTTTCCCCTATTTCTCTTTTTCTTTTTTTCTCTTTCTCTGTATCTTTCTCATTTTTTCTCGTTCTTTCTCTTTCTGTCTTTCTCTTTTTTTCTTTTTTTCTCTTTCTCTATATCTTTTTCATTTTTTCTCGTTCTTTCTCTTTCTCTCTTTCTCTCTTTTTCTCTTTCTTTCTGTTTCTATCTGTCTCTCGTTTTTATGCTCTGCCTCTTTTTTTTCGTTTCTCTCATTTTCCTCGTTTAGCGACACCGCGCCTAGAAATATACAGATCGGATGAGATCACGTATCTCAAAGGATTTTTCACACGATGTGAAAATCCCTCTGACCTACTTATGGTATTTCAAAGTTCACAACGTTTGAATATAATTAAAATATCCTGCCTCTATATTTTTTCATTTCCGGACTTGGTATAATTCAACACGATTTTATCTGCTAATTTAGTTTATGGCTTTCGGAAACAGTGTCACGTAACGTTGGCTAATTAATAAAATTAAAAAGTAAGGCAATATTGGTCTTTTTATGATATCAAAGTTCGCATCGTCGCTACGGAATTGAAAATTGATTTATTTTTAGACTTCAAAAGTCCGTAATACATTTTGTGATTTTGTTGATTGATTTACTGGACGACAGCGAATTGAATTGATACCAATTTTTTAGTTAAAAGGAGAATTTGAATTGCGAATGACATTATAAGAATAAGAAAAAATGAATTCCGTTGATTTCTGACGATGAAGACTAACGTATTTCCCAATTTTTATTTACTTCTTTGCCCTTCACGCTCTCACGTTCCTCGAAGTATGATCGACCTTTTCTCTACCCCGTTCTGCTTGCCTACACTTTGTATACACATCGCGAAACTACGCTTTCAACAAAAAGCAGCAGCGCCCCAATTGGATGGGAGAATGGAAGAAAAAACAAACAACGAACGAACGTCGAGTACGCGTATTTCTCCCTGGAGAGCGCCACGGTAATTGGACTCGCGTGTTACGCGTCCGATTATATTTTCACGTCCGCCAGAAGCGTCCCTGATTCGTTTCCCTCGCCGTGGACGCATATGTTTACAAAACCTGCTGCCCTCGTATTTATTTATTTCCGAAAAATAAGTAGGAAAACTCAGTAGCAACCGAGATAAAAGTTTTCGTTTAATCATAGTCCAGTGCATCGCGAAAAACAACTGAAAACTATTTCGTATCATTGGATTTTTTCATTAGCCCTTGAGAACATTACCGCCACCTTTTTTCTAGCACCTCAAACCCTCTCTTTGCTTCTACAGCCTCCGGCGGCTCCGCCCATCCACTCTGGCTTTTCAACACGATCGTAAAACTCCTCCGGGATCTCTTGGCTCTTCGTGTCACACCTCTAACCCCCGGCGTCTGTATATACGTCTATACATATATTTATATGGCGTGCTAATCTTCAAGACGTTCATTAATGAGACTAGATGCAATTTTCTAACGTTCCCCATCTCTCTTTACCGGCTAAGCCGCACGCTACTGTCCAATTTCAAGCTTGATCGATCACTAGACACCCCTTAAGGCTATTTATCATTCGTGAGTTTGGTAAAACGTCTGCTGTACATTTTTCTTCAATACGCTTGAATTTTTTCAAGAAAAATAAAAGTTACACATTATTTACCTTCCATCAGAGAATGGATCGTAACTCTTGTTTTTTCTCGACGTATCAATCGACTCTGAAATAAATACGAACCTGCTTTTCACACTCAAGCAACTGATGAAGAGGTTTGAAATAAATATTTACATTTTTAACTCTAAAACGTCCTCATACTATCAGCATAAAATAATTTTCGTATTCACCTTATTATTCGTAAACTATTTTCTCTACGAATTCACCAAATGAATTTTTATTGAGCTCCATTGTGTCAATGATGCAGCCGAATGTTCGATCGAAAAAAAGTTGTAAAAAGTTGCTGTTATTTTGAAAATTGACAAGTAAACAAAGAAATCGACGTAATCGAGGTAAAAAATGTCAAATTCTGAATATCGAGCTAATGCAAAAATCGTTTACTGAGAGTGATTTTTCATTTATAAATTTTGATTCGTAATCAGGGTCCCAAAAACGTCGAGTAAGACCTTCCGAGTCGATTGTATTTGAAAGAAAATCGATGCTTCAAAAGGTTACACATCCGTGATAAAAAAATACGTCTATCCTAAAATGATATTTCAATCACATTTGTGATTTCGAACAACACTCTGCAAAGAAATCGTTGTAGATAATATCTGTTGCCAAAATATTTGTGAACTTCTGGTATAATTGATAATCGAAGTGTTTGGTAAACAGCAGCTTCCAAAACAAACAGAACAAAATAGGTTTTGTCAGCTCATTAAAAAATTCAGTGGCCCGTAAATTTCAGCGATTTCGAAAAATCAATAAAGCAATTTGTCCTTCCTTTCCGAATGAAAATATTTCCGTTACATTTATTGCAGGCTTTTAGCGATGTAGCGAAAATGATACTCTCGAACTTTTTTTGTGGAGGCAAAAAAAAATTTGATAGAAATAGATAAACAAATTCGATTCATCCGCGCACACATGAAGCATAACGCAAAAGTGGTGCGACTTTTTCCCGCCTGCGTGTGTGTCGCACTCAAGAAGTTGCGAGGTTCGCGAAAGATGAATTAATTTTATTAATACTTGCCTAGTATTCTCCGACTGTACAAACTTTAGAGAAGTATAAGCAAAGACCGAGTTTGACAAACAAAAAGATAGAGGCGGCATTTTTGTTTTTTCGATTTATTAAAATTCTATTTTTTCTTCATTTGCATAGCAACCTAGCAGCTTGATATACTTTTTGGCACCTTTACAAGCCCATGACAAAAAAGTACTCATCGTAAAATCTGACCCGATCGATCTTTATTAAAGAAATCTTAACCATAACGAGAAAAAAATATCACGTCTAAAACAACAAAAAAAGTTCTACTACCGTAGTCGTAGGTTTGGATAAACAATAGAAACGTTTTAGACGTGATGATGTTCGTTCGTTGACATTCCTTTCGTAACGTTTGGCTTTTTTTATTATTGAAGCATCGTGAATAAGTGGTTGGTACTTAGACTTTCTGGCACTAAAATTTTTGTACAAAGTGCAACATGTGTACTCGTATGTTAATAATTATTGTATTATAATTTATTAACTTTGTGAATTTGACGATGTTTGAAATAAATAATCGAACAAGTGTAGCTAATTTAGAGCGATACTACGAATGTTTTTTCATTGGAGAAGGCACGCTCGTCGGACGAGCTCGGAACTATTCGTCATCGGTCGCGAAAGCTGTCATGGCGTTTTACGAGCCGGCTCAAATTCGTCGAGTTTTTATAAGAATATCATAATTTGGTAAGGATTTGAAAAAACACTTAAATAAGAAGTGCTTACAATAAATTTAACAATAACATGAAATCTTGGTATTGGTTGAAAGCAATTTTCTTGCTTTTGTAAATTAACGCTTGTTCGATGTCAAAACTCTAACTGAGCGGGACGAGAGAACGACGTATTAGGTTAGCGTGCATGTTAACAGGGTAATTGGCAATTATGCGGTTTGTGTTTTTTTTTTTGTTCACGTCGAATAAATATTAAGGATCAACGTAAGACCTACTTTCGAAAGATGATTCGCACGCGAATTAAGATCTCGATCCACAATATTTATTTCGAGAGCATCGATCTGCATTCTCCCGAAAGTATGAAAAACTTCGAGTTATTTTGGTTCGTCTTGTCGGGGGAGGGATCGGGCAATAAAAAAGGCTATCAATTACGAGAGTAATTCTTCGAGATCTCGGGCGGGGGCGTGGGAAGTCGGTGACGATGAATATAATTATCGAATGAGCGGCAACGGCCAGTGGTTTCGTGGTCGGCGTTTAGCCGGAACGAGCTTCTAGCGAAAAACGACGATGGGGAGAAGAGCTCCGCGTGCTCGTGGCGGAGATGTTGATTCATAGCGGCTTTGCCCGGCTCTTGTCGTTTCTCTCTCGCTCTCGCTGTTCAAACTCTAATCCGCGCACCTTTTGTTCTCGTTATCGTTTGTTTGCGCAATTAATTGCTTCACAATTGGTCCAACGGTTTTGGGGGAGACGGCAGGTACACGAATGGGTTCAGCAAGGGAGAAAATAATTCGAAAAAAAGAACGAGAAATCCATAAAGTCGAAAAATGTGAGTGGAATTCGACGAATTTTCGACTATCGTCTTTGTGTTGGTACAAATGACAACAATGATAATTACAATTAAATGCTTATTATAAATAATAATAATAATAATAAGAATCGTTATTGTTCCCAGCATCCATATAAAGAATGTCTAAGCATGCGTTAAAATAAAAAAATATGAAAAAAAGAAAAATCGTAGTCGGTTGAATGATGGTTCGAAAAAAGTACGGTTGTTCGTGTATCCTCGATCCGAGAGATGGTACGTGTAAGTATTACATATTGCCGAGGGACAAGGCCGAGATCTCACGGAGAGGGTGAGACTCTCGAGTCGCCCCGAAGCTGTACATGCGTGGTATAGTCATTGACGCATCAGGTGTCAGTCACCTCTCTCGACTCTCGTCTCTGTATTTCAAGAGACACCACACGCACACACGTAAAAATAAGCTTGTATTACGAGAGAATGTTAAAGGAGAAGAGCTAGTTGGGATAACCTGACTCTCACGTAATAAAAAGATCTTGTTTGCATTTGAAAATTGATTTCGTTTTGTTAGATTGCAATAAAAATCAAAGATGCCCAACGAGAATCGTGCTCGATCGTATTTGACGACGCTTCGAATTTAACGAGACAGGATGGAATATTTAGTGCCGCGAGATAGAAAGAATGGAAAAGAAACTCACCGAATTAGCGTTGTTTCTCACGACTACGTCGACGATGTGCACGATCGCGCGACCTTTTCTTCTGCACGACCTTTTCTCCCTCGAGCCAACAACGAATCGGTTGTTCTCCCTCCGTACTATCACTTACTCCTAATCCAGTATTTTCACAGTTTCTTACTCGATGTTTTGTCGTGAGCGACGAATTTCTACGAATATTTATCTATAAAGAGCTAGACGCGCGGTAACGAGATGTTTTTAGGAAAGAAACGGTGAAACAACACTCGCGCGGTCAAGCAGAAGTACAGTAATAAGCTGTAGGGATTGAAACGTCCTCGCTGGTGACAGAAGAGACTACTCGGTCTTGCGGATCAGCTGCTACTGCTGACCGCCCGTACTCGTTGCTCACCAGCTCGCCGCTATCGTCTGCCTATCGAGCAGCGCCACTGAACGCGACCACTTGCTTGGCTCCCTCACTCGCATGAAAATCTGACCCCCTTCCTCCGCCCTCCCACTATTCATTATTAGCAAAGCACTGCCCGAATCATGTCAACGACTCGATTTTCATTCCACTTCATTCCTTTTTTTCTTTCCCAATACACTATTTTAGAGTTTGTTTGTTTACAAGTTGCAGCGATAAGTGCACATGTACAATCGAGATCTAAAATTTTATTTGAACGAATGGGAGGTGATTTCCGAATGTAAATATGAAGACGACGGTTGATTGGGGGGCTTTTTTCATTTCCGAGAATTTTTTCGTCTGCTTTTTTTTACTGTTCTAATGTTTTTCCGTTATGTTTACGTGACAGTACTACGAAGAATTTATACGTCATTTTTTTTCATTAGCGACGTTTGATAAGCGACTCTATAATCATGTCTATTACGAAAGTTCCCGGGGCTGTATTTTGATAGTACGTCAGAATGGAATAAATGTTTTATTTTGCAGGTTAGGAAAGCTCACGTCCGGAGTATTCACTTCTCAGATTTTTTCGTCTGCTTTTTATTACTTTTCTTGAGGTCTTAATTGTTATACCGTTATATCGCGTGACACTGGTGTAAAAAAATTGTACGTTTTTTTTGTGTGCTGGTAACGGTCGACAAGTCGGTTCTTAATCACGATAAACGTTTCCGGGCTTGTATCATCATACGAAATAATAAAAAAAACAAAGACGAAACAAACGGGTTTTTTTCAAAGAAGGAATCGACAGTGTATCGTAGTTTTGTGTTAACCACGTTGCTCGTTTACTATGAACAAAGATTCGTTAATATGTTATAAACATTGCAGTGATAAGTCGATATTTTGTAAAAAAGTTCCGATCGTATGTCCACTGTGTAGAACCGTAGTGACGTGTTACCTTCTCGAACCGTTCAAAGTTCCATATCCATTTGCCGAAGCATCGGAATATCCCTGTTCTCTCGTGGTTAAACCAGCTTTCGGTGATTTTATCCAAAATTACAAACCCACGGACGATTTGCACATTGGACTGACGAATTCGGTAGGCAAAACGTTTGAGTTCGACGCACGTGGTTTGACGATAAACGATTCTATAAACTGGAAAAACTGTTTGATCGTAAACACGGCAGTACCTGAATCTTGGTATCCGCGTTGGGACGAAATACTCGAAGAATTGTCCGTGGGATCAAATTGGAAATCAGCCGATTATAATCCAACTTTGTCCAATTGTTTTGATTTTGTTATGGATTTTTTGACAGTTCTCAATTACCCAGATTTGACATTTACCGATAAAACAACACTGTGCAGTTCCTTTATTTTGCCAAAGCTGCGAGATGTCCTGAGATACGTTTCTTTGTACAGGAATCTTCAATCCAACGAATATTACATCGCTGCTTAAAACAATTATCGTTTCAAGACAAAAAGGACAAAAATGTCTCTAGCAATAAGCAAGCTGGAGCAGCATTTTCCAAGAAGTCTGTCGAGACTCGTACAGATTCGCCGTCGGTGTACAAAAGTATGCGAAGCAAAATTTGATGTCGTAGTAATCGGAGGTGGACATGCCGGAACGGAAGCTTGTGCGGCTGCCGCTCGCACCGGTGCCAAAACTCTGCTCGTTACGCACAAAAAGAATACGGTTGGTACGTTCGTTGCTAATCCTCTGGTTTTTTCTTGGATTTTGGAACATTCAACCAACAGCATTTGTTTGCAGGTGAAATGTCTTGCAATCCCTCCTTCGGAGGAATCGGCAAAGGTCACCTGATGCGAGAGGTGGATGCTCTGGATGGTCTTTGTTGTCGCATCTGCGATCTTTCAGGCATTCACTACAAAATCATAAATCGTAGTAAAGGCCCAGCAGCCTGGGGTTTGAGAGCTCAGATAGACAGAAGTTTATACAAAAAACATTTGCAGGAAGAATTATTCGGCATGGAAAAGCTGAGTGTTTGGGAATCGTCAGTTCAAGATATTGTGCTGGATGAGAATTCTCATTGTCGAGGAGTCATTCTCGGTTGGTTAAAAAATGACAAACCTCATAATTCTTTATCTTTCCCATGAGAAAGAACCCTTTGTTTGCTAACTGATGAATTTAATTTTGCAGAAGATGGAACGAAAGTATCGAGCGATGCAGTGGTCGTTACAACAGGAACTTTTTTGAAGGGACAAATAAATATTGGATTAGAGAAACGTGCTGCGGGAAGGATGGGTGAGCTGCCGAGCGTAGCATTGGCCGAAACGTTGGAACGTCTTGGTTTTCGAATGGGAAGATTAAAAACTGGTAAATACAGATTGTAAAGTTGTTTTTATTCGAAGAAATCAAGCACTGTCTTAATGAAAACAATGATTCATCTAAAAACAAGGGACTCCTCCTCGTATCGCAAGAACGACGGTCGATTTTTCACGCTGCGAGTTGCACCTGGCTGACGAAATACCTGAGCCATTTTCCTTCATGAACGAGCGAGTTTGGATCGAACCGACCAAACAATTGCCATGCCACATGACACGAACAAACGCAGGAGTAGCCAAAATAATAAGAGACAATTTACACTGCAATTTACACGTTACCGAGGAAGTAACTGGACCGCGATATTGTCCCAGTATCGAAAGTAAAATATTGCGTTTTGGTCTGGTCGAACATCAGGTGTGGCTGGAACCAGAAGGCCTTCACTCAGATTTGATTTATCCGGCTGGATTGTCGTGCACGTTACCTGAAGACAAACAAATTGAACTGGTCAGATGTATTCCGGGCTTGGAAAAAGCTGAAGTCGGTAAATCGAAGAGATTTTATTCGCCCTTTCGTTTTATTTTCCCCCCGAGCTTGTTTTCATCTTCATTAACGAGGTTCGAACGCCATAATCATAATACTATATACAAAGTAACGGTAAAATGATCAAATACGGTTTTGCCAAGAAATTTTTTGAAATTTTGCATGAATATTCTTGAGCGTCGTATCATAATGTGTAAAAAATTTGAAAAGGTTTCACCGTCTGGTAATCGAGATATTCAGTGTTCAAAATCGGAACTTTAAAATGAGGTCTTATGGGAAGTTACGAAAAAAGACGATATTTTACAAGTAATAACTCGATTTCTAAAAAGTCAAACTTCTTCAAATTTCACCCACAGTTGAATATGATTGTTGAGAAGATTCATACGAATTTGAAACAATTAAACTTGGAGTTTATCAAACGCATGAGAAACGATCGAACCTCCTTAATAATACAGGGACAACATTTTCTACTATTCAAATTGCAACATTCATAAAAATGAACGCATTACATATTTTTTTACACTGGTTTGTAGAAAAACTCAGTAAATAAATTGAAACTAAACATTTTTTTAAATATCAACCGCTCATTACTCGGTTTTAGGACGACAATTTACAAATGAATCGTCGTTTTACACTCAAATATTATTTTCTACTTTTGTACTAACGAAAAATGAACTCGGTTGCTCTTCAAATTTTCATAAACACAAAATGAAATGTTGACTTAGTCTTCTCAAATGTTTTACGACGAAAGTATATTTATACTGGTTTCTACGGGACTGACAAAAAGTGATAAAAAGTCGATTTTTTTTGTGACAACTATCGACAGAAATAATCCATAATAATTGAATGTTTCAGTGAGGCCTGGATACGGTGTAGAGTACGACTTCATAGATCCACGAGAGCTGAGTATTGAGCTCGAAACTCACAAAGTATCGGGTTTATTTCTCGCGGGTCAGATAAACGGAACTACGGGTTACGAGGAAGCGGCTGCCCAGGGAATAGTTGCAGGAGCGAATGCAGCTGCCAAGGTGACGAGAAAATATTCAATATTGCACGTTGATAAATTTGGCAAATTCATGGCAATATCCGGTTGCAGGTATTGAAGAAACCTCCGCTGACGGTTGGCCGCACCGAAGGTTACATCGGCGTCCTGATCGACGATTTAACATCGCGCGGTACTTCCGAACCTTATCGAATGTTTACCAGTCGATCCGAATTCCGATTGAGTCTACGACCCGACAACGCCGACCTCCGACTCACGGAAAAAGGTTGGCGCACTGGTTGCGTTTCGGAGACGAGAATCAACGAAGCGAGAAGAATGCGTTCTCGGTTGCACGAAGGCCTCGAACTCTTGAAAAGCGTCGAAAAAACGCCTCAGGACTGGAGGCGCGTTATAAAATTAAGTAAAACGAAAAACCCGGCGACAAAAAGTGCCTACGATTTGTTAAAGATGACCAATGACCAATTTACTTTTGATCATATCGTTCAAGCACTGCCTGAAGTCTTTGGACATCTTGGTGGTGACGTCAAATTAGCCAAAAGGCTGAAGGTATTCATTTGTTTGTTTTTTTTTTTCACATTTTTTCTTCACTCCGTTCAACACTCAACAAATATTGTGAATCCACAAATAATGCTTATTTCTGTTTTCAGATTGAATCTGTATACGAGCACTCTATCAAGGAACAGATGAATCACGTTTCGGAAGTGAAACGTCACGAAAGCATGACTATCCCTCGAAACATCGATTACACCAGGTTCGCAGTCCGTTTCGGTCAAATCTGTTGCTAATTTTAGCCAAAGGCGACCTTCAGCCAATAAACCTTAGAGCTTCGAGTCTTTGATTTCAACTGAACGTAAAAAAAATGCTGAAAAAGACGATTTTGAGAGAATAACATTGAGCTGCGGAATTTTAATAAACCTAAAGTGCTTCAATATCTTGAAAAATATTTTTGTTTCAGTCTCAATTTATCGACCGAAGATGTCGAGAAACTAATATCGTTTAAACCATCCACGGTGAGTTGGGCCGCAATTTTGTACTTTTTTTTTGTTCTTAATCAATGGAACGATAAAGTAATCGTTTGTTGACAGATCGCTGCAGCCAATAGAATTCCCGGTGTGACTCCTGTTGCGATAATGCGACTAGTATATTTTATTCAACAAAGCATCGAAGGATCAAACTCCAATTTATCGTCCGGTGCATAAACTCTCGAGAATTTTAATTTCAACTGTACAAATTGTAGCATGAATAAATAATCGCAATTACCATCTACATAAATCCGAAGACAAGTCACCAATCTTTTTCTTTTTCATTGGCGGTTGGTCTTTGCCACTGGTGATTGCTGCGTTGTTCTCCGGTCTGTAAAAAAAAGAAAAAAAAATTAAATACAATCATAAATAATTCGTATATTTCATGGAGAATGTTATTGAATTTTGGGGAAAGCGTACTTGATGGAATTTTTCAATTCAGCACTGCCGCTCGTTTTGAAATATTTGCCAGCTCCGGAACGATGAACTTTGGAAATATTGCTCGTCTCCACTCGATCGATCCGTCGTTGTTTTTTCGCTTCTTGCTCAATTCGCTCGAGCTCGGCTGCTCTCTCGGCAGCCAATTGCTGATCGGCCTCCTGATAAGGATCGACAAATACTTGAGCTCGTTGAAGAATTATATCTTCGATCGGTCTGTCCTTGTTATCGACTTCGATCTTTTCCATCGCGTTCAACGTTTCAAGACCTCCAACTATTTTACCGAAAACCGTGTGTTTTCGATCGAGGTGCCGACACGATCGAAACGTTATAAAGCTGCGATGGTAGAAGATGCAAAACATTTTAATTTTCTTCACTTTGATGACTATTTTTGAGATTAACGAATGTTGGGGATGCAAAAAGTTATTCTTACAACTGCGATCCGTTGCTGTTCGGCCCAGAATTTGCCATCGACAAAATTCCACGGCCCTGATGAATCAGATTTGGCTTGAATTCATCCTCGAAAGGTTTATTCCAAATGGAAGTGCCACCGTTGCCCGTGTTGGTAGGATCGCCTCCTTGGATCTTTGGATAAATGATTATTTTGATTAAAAAGTTCGAGTGGTTTTAAAAAATAGTAAAACTCACCATAAAATTCCTTATAGATCTGTGGAACTTCGTCCCATCGTAGTAACCAGACTGACAATGCTTCAAAAAATTTTCACACGTTTTTGGCACGATATCACAGTGCAGCTCGACATTCAGGGCTCCAAAATTCGTCAAAACTCTCACGTATCCTTGAAACCATACAAACAAAAAGTCTTCATTAAAAAGCCGTTGAATATATTACTTAAAAAAATAAATATCAATAAATTGAGGCTTCCATGAATTCAATATCAATAAAAAATTGTGGTTTCAATAAACCCTTGAAACGATACAAACAAGAAATCTTCATTAAGAAGCGGTTAAACATTACTTAAAAAAAAAAACAAATATTAAAAATTGAGGCTTCAATGAATTTAATACCAATAAATTGTGGTTTCAATAAATTCTTGAAACGATACAAACAAGAAGTCTTCATTAAAAAGCAGTTAAACATTACTTAAAAAAAAACAAATATTAAAAATTGAGGCTTCAATGAATTGAATATCAATAAATTGAGGTTTCAATAAATTTACCTTTTTTCTTTACTCGTTCGTAACGAACAGAATCCTCGGCGATCACCGCCGCCTCATGGACAGTTTCTCTGGGCATAACCGTTGAAGTGAAACCTGCAGCCACTGCACCAGTTGAATAATGAGCCTAGATTATAAATTTCAATTAAACTTTGAATGAATATTTATTGACCCTTCGAACCATAGTGCGACTTGCCCCACATACACATAAAAAGTCGAATTTCCTACTTTTTTTTGTGAAAAAATACATTTTTTACCAAACTACTGTGAACTTTGGAATTACAATTTTTTCCTGCTGCGGTTTTCGTTCAAATAAGTTAGGTAATTTTTAATCTCGAAATTTCAAGTTCCCATCTGTAATCAGCGAGCCTAAAAACCCCGAAGTCCTAATTTGAAGTCAATTGCAAATAAGGGAAAACGTATGGCTCAAAGGGTTGAAGTGCAATCTCGAGTTACGAGTTAACGAACCGCGTTGAATTTATCTGCTTTTTCTTTCTGCTGAGTTCCCTTCGATTCCGGAGCTTTGTAGTCCCTTTCGAGCTCAGCCAAAATTTCCTTTGTCTCGGTTGAAACAGTTTTCAGTTTTGCATTTGGATCGTTTCGTTCTCTGACGATTTCTACGTAATTAAAAATTGAAGTGAAATGTGAGAAAAATGATCGAGACAGTAAATTGTAGAGTATTGCTCTCATACCTTCGTCCTCGACTCGCAAATTGTTCTTAATATGATGGAACGAAGAAATGTTGAATTTCCTTGGATCATTTGGATTTTGTATGGTGATGAGATCCTTTCTAACGAATGGTTCGTCATTGACAAGGTCTTTCCAGTTTTGTGTCTTTATGTTCAATTGTTCTATGGCCTGTAATCGACAGAGGAAAATATTGTAAATTTAACATCACAAGAAAAATTGATAATGAGTACAATACAAAGTATGGAGCCGATTACGGGGGTTCGATCGTTTCTCATGCGTTCGATAAATTCCAAGTTTAATTGTTTAAAATTCGCATGAATCTTCTTAACAATCATACTCAACTGTGGGTAAAATTTAAGGAAGTTTGACTGGTTAGAAATCGAGTTATTAGTTATAAAATATCGTCTTTTTTCGTAACTTCTCAAAAGACCCCATGTTGAAGTTGCGATTTTGAACAATGAATATCTCCATTACCAGACGGTGAAACTTTCTCAAATTTTTTACACATTATAATACGACGCTCAAGGAGATTCACCCAAAATTTTAAAAAATTATTGTGGCAAAATTGTGTTTGATCATTTCGCCGTTACAAAAGCTTAAAGAACCTCGTTAAAAAGGCTTTATAAATGTTTGAACTCTCCAGATTTGAACGTAAAAATGAAAAAGCTTGAAAATTGCGAAACGTCAAAAATATTGAACATTTTAATAATTTGCTTCCCAGTCAACAAATCATAATTCGTGCTGTTAAGCTATTTGCTTACCTCCCATGAGAATACATTTCCAGTGGTCCTGACAGCGACGATATGCGAGTGTTTGGTGAAAGTTTTGAATAAAACCGGACAATGATACTGATTGTCTGCATTTTTGTGAAAATTCAATTTGATCAGAGATTTAAGATCAAACGGTTTGCCAGTAATTGGATTGTGTTTGAAGTGCTTGACGTAAGTGACGATTGGTTGAAGTTCAAAAACATTGCCGGACGAGTCGCAATAAGGATGCTCAAAAGGTTGTAAACTGAGACAGCAATGATCGAAGGGTAATCGTCTGAACGTCGTGTCTTCTGTGTCCTCGGACGTGCCAGCTTTTTTACCGCCGTACAGAGTCGTCCACTCCGTGTACGTCAGGTACCTGCACAAGGATTATTCAATTTTTCGAAAAAAAAATCGTAATTACGTACTAATTATTATGAGGAGCAAAAAAATCTTGATAAACTTACATTTTGTCCTTTTGATGCTGACGTTTCCCCATTTTGAAGTGTTTTTATATGATCGTTGTTTGAGGTTATGTATACGTTTCGTCGGTGATCACGATATCGAACACTAAATAAATGATGAATCTATGAAATTAAACTGACGCACTGACAATCAAAATTTCGAAATTATTTTGAAGTTTTCCGGTAAATGGATGGAATAAAGCATTGAAATTGGTTTTGTTAGCAACTGTGAACAAGTATTCAGGAATATTTTCTTGTACTGACTTTTGTCTACAGGAGAATAATACAGTTTCGAAATTTCGAGAGATCGACAGCGTCATCTGTCGATTTTCCCTCCAAACTAACATCGAATTCCTTCGAATGTAACGAAAATACGATGTTTCAAATATGTAAAAACCCTGTAGACTAAAAGATCATTTCCACAACTAAATGCCATCACAATGCAGACGAAAATAACTTTTTGTGAATTTAAAAAATGAAATTATAGCTGCTCGAAACAAATTTAAACGTTCACTGTATTAAATCTTATAAAATTTCCATTTTTTCCTACACCTCCGAAAACCCTGCACTGGAATTTGCTTTTTTTCCCCACAATCGCCTCATGTCTTTGAATAACTTGTATTTCTGACAATAAAATGTATAATTACATCAAAAGACGATATTTCAGGTTAGTTATTGAAGGTATATATTTTGATTAAAGTCCTGCAGAAAGCTCAGATGGAGTGAAACGAGGAGTGAGGACAAAAATTGTGGGGGCGCAGTCGTATTTTTTTCACATATATTCACAGAGGGGCGGAGTCCTTCGAGTTTTCAGGCAAAATAGGCTCTGTATTTGGTCATACATATATATCCACGTGTGGATAAATATATATGTGCTTACATTCTATACGCACATATGAATAAATATATGTATATTTTGGATGCACTCCAAGTGGTACGCACAGCTAAATACATGTATATATTTATATATTTGCATATATTTAAGCAAATATATATATATGCACGTATATGGTGGCAAATCTCCGGGGACGAGTGTATAACGAGAATTGTACGAAGCTTTGGCTCGTGTGGAAAAGGAGAGACGGAAAATAAAATCTAAGACATCGACGTATAGAAAACGAGCGACGAAACAAACTAGTATATCGTGAGCCAAAAGCTCTCGTCGTCTTTCTCACTCACGCTTTTTCTCTCACTCGCTGCTTCTCTTTTCTCAAGTCCGGAGAGGGATAAGTAAGCTTCTCTGCGGCTTCAAGAGGGAGAAAGAGAATAGCAGGAGCTCGTGGTCCATACACACGTTCGTCAGCCTTTCTCGCACGTTCGCTTCGCCCTTCCCTCTCTCAGTGTGTCTCTGTATGTTTGTCGATGTGTTTGTACGTGTGTTACGCGCGCGTGGTCCACAAGCTCCCAAGATCAAGCTTTAATCGATCGCGGGGACTATCACGGGGTGTACAGAGAGCCAGTAACGTCGCGGCATCCGGTCACGCACCGTCGAGCAAAATAAAGTAAAAAATCAAAACAACCAACGCTCTCGCGATCTTTACGACTCTTCGTGTTTTCCTCGCTATGTGCGTCTGTTTTTTTTAACACTCGACCTCTGCAGAATTTTCGTCTATGATATTTGTGCAGCTTTTTTTTTTAATATTCCATCAAAATTGTAATAACAAAGTGGATTGTGAATTATGATGTATGAAATGTTGTAATTCGAATGGAAACTCTCGGAATTCCTATTGTGCAATAACTCGATCCCGGAAGCTTCGAGTTTTCTCCCTCTGGACTACGTCGAAAATACTTCATTTTATCATAAAAATAAATAGACGTTTGTTTTCTCGTGGACAATTTCTGGCAACTCGGAACGCATTTTGCCAGGATTATTTTCGGATCGACTGTTTTCTCAGTGTAACGGAATTGTTGTTTTTTTTCTGCGCGTCGCTTTGCCGCATCGAGAAATTAGGGAAATATTTTCTATAACGACGTGCGAAATCCGCAATTCAATATGTTAATGCAATGACATTTGAAGGAAAAGTTTGAATGCGGGTAATTTGTTGTTCTTTTCTTTGAGTGATGATTGAAATAAGTTGATTATTTCATTATTTTTTGGACACGAAAAGACTTTCGGTGGATTTTTTTGCACCGTCGAATCTGCGAGGAAATAAATCGTGGAAGCTGAGGATACAGAGTCCAATAATAAGGCGGGGGTGGGAAGAGAGAGCGAGAGGGAGCTAGGATTTTTCACATCGGCGGGTGGGATCGAAGTGTGGCTATCGAACGCACGGTCTGTCTGAAAGAAAAGTCCTTGAAAACGAAAGGACCGAGTACTATGAACGAAGCTGTCTTGATATTGGCGGCCATCACAGGTAAATAAAAATAAGTAAAAATTTCGTCCTCCCCGTAATAAAAAGAAAAGAAAGAGATCGAAATCGCCGAACAAAATAAATCGTCGTTTAATCGAGTTTGCAATGACATTGCGTATGTAAATTTTGTAACCATCAAATATCTATGAAGCGGGTGGTGGAAAAAGCGAGAAGGGACAAAAAAAAAAAATTCACCCTTGGTATTCGCGCATGCACGAATTTTACATCCATAAAATATCTATACGTGGACCGTTGGATTCTCTTCTTCTCGTTTATCGGGCCACTGGGGCAGATATTAAAACCCAACGGAGCGTGACGCGCGAAAGGACCGCCTTGCGGAATTTCTAGCGGGTAGAAAAATCGAACGCCATAGCGTGAGAGCTTTTAATGATTTTTTTTCGGTTTTTCTTCTCGGTCAAATGTTTCGAGGGTATGCAATAATTAGTTTTTCGATAAATTACCCACTGTTCAATGGATTTTTTTTTTCTTTTGCTAGTAAACTTGTGATTTTATTTTTCGAATAAAAAAAATTGTTCTCGTCGGCACTACGAGAGGCAGGAACGACTCGTTTGGAAGCTCTCGACTCGCTCTTTCTCTCTCTCTCTCTCTCTTTTCGCGTGCCTTCAGATCTTCGTCTCCGTTAACTCAATAATCCTCTCGCACTGTTTGACGCCCGCGGATGTTTCCATTAGTTGCAACGTCTTTTATTCAAATTTTGATCAACAATTTTGTCAATAAAATGTCAATTTTTCTGTTAAAATTTTCTTCAAACCTCATGCTTGAAAAAGATCGTCCGTACACATTTTTTTTTTCGTTTGAAGCCAAGTACGAGATTTATTTTTCCATGTTTTTCTCCCACTTTTATTTATTAATTTATTATTTCGTCATGACAACTGACAGCCTGAAAAAATGAGAAAAAATGGACTCGAACGTCGTCTCCACTTCTGTTTATTTTTTCTCTCCACAAATGTCATTTGTACCAAATTGTGTATCGCTCGTTTACATCGTTTACAGCAGAATTGTAAAAGTCTCATTCCGTAACCGTTTCTCATTTAATAATTCTCAGTGACCGGATGTGAGAGGGAGAGAGATAGAAAATAAAAAATCGAAAGATTGAAAAGAGAGTGAAACGACAAGATGAAGCGGAAATTACGGGATATTGGAGAAATAGTTTATAGCATTTCCATCGGTTAAGGTGTCCCCAGTATCGGAGACGACTCGTCACAGCTGACTCATTCGATTAATAAAATGCAAAAAAAAGGAGAAAAACATGAAAAAAAGTCCTCATTATATTCAAAAATTTTGATATTCCAACAAAAAAAAAACAATAAACGACAATAAATAATAAACAACAGAAATATCGACATTTTTAACATTAAAATAATTCAAAATAAACCCGGACTTTGGAATGTTCCGAAATTTCTTCTGTTTTTCGTACCAACACCAAATATTTATATTCAAACAATTTTCTACAATGATTGCACGATTTGCAAAATTAAATGAATAAAAAACGATTTTTTCTTACATTTCGACGATAAAAAGATTCAACACCATGATTAATCTATTAAAAAAATATGAATTCTCAATTAAAAGTGAAGAAAAAAAGTCTAATTGGAAAAATATTCAGCGAATACTGTTTTTTTTTTTATCTGTCATTTTTTTAATGAATTTTTGGATAAAGATGTTCGAGTATTTGATTCAGGAAAATGGATGTAAAAGCTCCAATTGTATGGTAAGATGAAACGGGGTTTAGTAATGTTACCGGCGACATGGTTTTATTACTGTCTGACCGAGCAACACTCCGACTACTCCGACAAGAGAACAAATCAGAGTGTGTATTTGAGTGAAGTTCTATTCCTATATGGATGAGTATATACATAGAAAACTGGCGCGAACTGACTGACGACAACGTTTTTCTCTCTCTCTCTCTCTCTCTCTCTCTCTCTCTCTCTCTCTCTCTCTCT
>JACEOJ010000081.1:346740-478121 GCA_013761285.1 Campoletis sonorensis
TCTCTCTCTCTCTCTCTCTCTCTCTCTCTCTCTCTCTCTCGCTTCTCTCTCTCTCTCTCTCTCTCTCTCTCTCTTCCTCTCTCTCTCTTCCTCTGTCTCTCTTTCTCATTTAACTCGTTCTCGAGAACGATTCTTGTTTCATTCTGTCTCTCAAATATCCAACATATAACACACTGCCGGAAGTGCAGCAAACGTAACCGAAAGACCAAAGAGAGAGGATATTTCTCGACTTGGAAGCCTGCGATGAGAATGCGCACGAGAAACGTAAATTAATACGAAACGACGCGATGAGAATTCTCATATTTGCAAATGTGCTTTTTGACTCGCCATTTTTGGAAATATTTTAATAAAAGCATTGAAAGGATTTACAAACACGTTACGGGGCCAGAAAAGTTGAAAAAGAAGTACATTTTATTCATTTTAGATTTTTTAGTCGATTAAATTGGAGAGATAAAGATTTTTTGGAAATTGACAACTTTTACATTTTTGAAGAAAACTCCTGTCACACTCGATTTGTTCGTAGAAATTTTCCTCAAGTTGACAAATGTCTGGATTAAGAAATTAATATTTTGACGAAAAAAATGATTTTTCATATATTTGTAAAAAAAAAAACAGAAATTTAAGGAAAAGAAATCTGGTTTTCGAGAAATATTGATTAACGTCTACAAAAACTTCATTTTGATAAAAACGCATTAAAAGGTTTGAAAAAATGTAGTGACAGCTGCAAGATCTTATAAATTTTTGAAAAATTGTTGTTATTTATTTATAGAGAGCGGGGACCATGGAATAACTTTTTTTTGTTCTTTCGAAAGATCAGTTTTCTTTTTATTGTTTGCGTTTATTTTTAGTTGATTTGTTTATTAAATATTTTTATTTTTTTATTTAGTTTATGTTTATTAGTTTTCAAAAACTTCATTTTGATCGAAACGTATTTGAAGGTTTGGAAAATTTAGTGACAGCTGCAAAATCTTATAAAATTCCTAGAAAATTGTTGTTATTTATAGACAGCGAGGACTGTGGAATAACGTTTTTTTCGTTCTTTCGAAAGATCAGTTTTTCGGTCTTCGTAAGACGACTGTAAGCCCGTAAATCTTTTATGATAGAATAGTTAAGCAAGCTGTGCTAAATGTTTTACTTGATGGATGAGATTCCAACCGACCTTTTTTTTTCCTGCGGTTAGTGAGGCTAGTAAGGGTTAAAGGTCGTTTAATACTTGATCCACGTAGCGTGCTAGAATAGTTTCTTAATTAACGTTGAATCTCGTCGTAGGAAATTGGTAAGGTCTGTTGAATCGTATCGAAATTGGAATTAGCGATTTACGTAGAAACCGCAAGTAATATCCGCTGACGCGTTTACATCGATCGTTAATGAGCCCACTTCCATCCTCAGGGAATATTTGCCACGTTTGTATTCATGCAAAAGCAACAATTTTACGAGATAGAAATTTCAGTGTTTAATAAATCGCGAAAGATCATCGCGAAGATGAAGGAACACTTTTGAAAAAGTTACGAAAATCGATTTCCAATAATCGTTCCAATATAAATTCGCAATATAATATATTAACGTACAATCGTCTGAATTTAGTTGATTATTTCCAAGTGAATTTCCTGTTTACCAAGATACAGAGGTCAGTGCTTACCATCTGGTAAAAAAAAACCCCGAAAAATTAACCCATTTTCACAATATGTTACGAACATTATTCCTCTGCAATAACAATGAAAACAATACAATTGATAATAATTTATTGATAAGTTCTCCGGCCATCATCAAAGTTACGCAGTCTTGGACGAGGTCAATACTTGGTTGGGTGACCGTTCGCGAGGCTCTCGTATTGATTGCTGAACGAGAGACAAGTTTGCAGTGAAAATATAGTCACCGGATTTTCCATAGTTTCGAGAGCATTAGGAAAAAGTTCACTGTGTATAGGAAACACTCTGGAGGCTGCGACAGGAACAGAAACAAAAACAGCGAAGTTGGGTTAAAACGACGGTATGATTTTTAAAAAATCCACAAGAACATGAGCAGGAAAAATAGATGAAAAAAAAGTAAGTAAATTGTTCTAGAGAAAATATTCTTCCAGCAGACAATATTTTTTTTCCAATAAAATGAGTATCCAACAAAGTTTATTGTTATTGATAAATCCTCGATGCTCGCGGAGTTTATTTCATTTGAATATCATCTTGTGTATCGATCTTCTCATTGGACGTATCAAATTGTCCAATTTTACTTGGTTATTCCAAAGTGGATTTCCTGTTCACTGAGACAACGAAAGAGAGAGAGAGAGAAAGAGAGAGAGAGAGAGGGAGAGAGAGAGAGAGAGAGAGAGAGAGAGAGAGAGAGAGAGAGGAATAGAGACAAAAAGATGTATATCTCGGTTCGGATATGCACAGCCTGACACTTGATTTCACGTCGTGTTCTGCATGGTGACACATTTATCTATACAGAGATTGGATATACCTCGAATTTCATAAAATATTTTTATACCGATTCGTTTAATAATAATATTGATTTACAAATCTTAGAAATAATCTTCATTTTTATCTATTGTTTTTTTTTGTCGTGAACAAATGGATTATTTAAAAGTTCAGTCAAAAAGTTAATCATCCTTTGGACCAAATATAGCTCCCGCCGCATAGCGACAATATATTTGCATCGTAGATCGGATTATTCCTCCCTTTGTACATTCTACACTGCTACTCAAAGATAAAGTGATTAGCGACGAAAATCATCATTGTGTTCTCATTATTCGAGACAAAAGCCCAGATTCCATAGAGAATTATTGTCAAGAGTCAATAGTCAGAATCTTCATATCGAATCTCGTCACAATTGTATCAATTAAATGAATAATTAAGGAGATAAAAACAAATAAGGTATTTTTATGGAAAAATAGGTATTTCATGGAAAATAAGAAATTATATCGTTTTCTTAAGATTTTGTTGGAAATTTGCAAAAATCTCCTTTTATGTCATATGCACGTGTGTAATAAATTTTAGATGGTTTCACCAAGCGGAAGTTCAGATATTTATTGGTTAAAATAACAATTTTCTCTCTCATAAGAGCTCGTGTTAAAAGTTACATTTTCATCAACAAATATTTTGGCTCCTACATGGTGAGGCCTTCTAAAACTTTGCAAACATTTTTATGCAACATCGCAGAAGCTACATTGAGTTTTTCAAAAAAAATCTAAAGAAAAAAAATGTTTGCAATTATTGTAATTTTACAGCAAGTACGTATTACCTTGGATGACTTTGAATTTCGAGTTCGTTGTTCTTTGGTCGATTTACAACAATTTTTCTGTATTAACTTATGCCTGCAAACCATTTTGTTTGTGAGAAAAACTGAAGAACAATTTTTCGATACGAATGTCACGTTAGAACTACGTTAAAAAAATTTATATTCAATCGTTCAATTTATTTGTTTCAGGGGACGATGACGAAGCGAAAAAATTGCAAGAAACCTGGATTATAAAGTTCGAAGCTGCTGTAACATTCGACACGATATTTTTTGACAATTGAACCAAATAAAAAAATGAGGATAAATCGTGCAATAATAATTGACAAAAAAATTACAATCTCGAGATATTTGTAGAATTCGAAAAAAAAAGAACAAATTAAAGCAAAAAGCGAGAGCCTGAGAAAGTTGGTGGAAGTGATTGATCGATGTGATCGAGCAACGATGCTCTGAAGAAAGAGAAGGAGAGGGAGGACGAGAGAAAGAGAAAGAGCAAAAAGAAGAGAGAAATTGAAAATAAAGGTCAAAGTAATGATCAGTGAGGGCACCACGAGGCTGAGGAAAATCGCCATTTCCGAAAGGATAAAAGATCATAAGAACGAGGAGCAGCGATTGGACGAGACTCATCGAAGTCCAGGTCGAAATAAATCGTCGAATAATGTCCTGGTGAAAATCCTTGTTAGTCTTTGCTTCATAAACGGAGCTCGCTCAGGCTCTGTTCGTAGCTTTGACAAACTCAAAGCTTTGGTGAACGCGGCAAGACCAGCGCCTGCCTTCGGTCATTGTGACTTTGAAACTATCATTTGCGATTGGTCCTGGAATCGTACGGGTAGTTTTATACGTACTAATGCAAATGCCACGAGGAATCGTCCTTTGGGACCGTTCACCGATAACACCGGATCCGAAAAAGGTTAAAATTGAAACATTCATTTAAGATTCGATTAAGATTAAGATTAATTCGAGAAATGCCAAGTTTATTTTTTTTTAAACTCGGATGAATCTTCTTAACAATCACACTCAACTGTGGTAAAAATTTGAGGAAGTTTGACAGTTTAGAAATCGAGTTATTAGTTGTAAAATATCGGCTTTTTTCGTAACTTCTTATAAGACGTCATGTTAAAGTTGCGTTGTAGAGTCAATTGTAGAGTTTTGCTTGCTTACCTTCGTCCTCGACTTGCAAATTGTTCTTAATATGATGGAACGTAGAAATGTTGAATTTCCTTAGATCATTTGGATTTTGTATGGTGATGAGACCTTTTCTAACGAATGGTTCGTTATTGACAAGGTTTCTCCAATTTTGTGTCTTTATGTTCAATTGTTCCATGGCCTGTAATCGACAGAGGAAAATAGGGTAAATTTAACATTACAAGAAAAATTGATAATGAGCGCAATACGAAGTATGCAAAACTTTAAAAAATTATCTCGTAAAAATTGCATTTGATGATTTTGTGGTTACTTTGGATACACTATTATGATTATGACGATCGAACGTCTTTAATATCCTTCACCAAAAATTTGGATCAAAATCATTTCATGATTCAAACGCAGTCAACATTGTTAGTAAATCAAAAAAATTGTATGAGCAGTTGGTTCTATTGAACTATTGAAACATAAAATTATTCAATTTTACGTTAAACCGAAAATTAATAATAATTTAATAAAAAGACCAAAATTGCATATTTGTCATTGATTTTTTTTTTTTTTATGAATTTATTAACTTGTTATTTGTAGGATATTTTTTGTGGCTCGGTGGTGGTCCAACCTCGGACAAAATATGGTCAGAAAAGATACCACCTACGGGTGCACGATGTCGTCTCGAGGTAGGAATGCATCAGGTCGAAATGGAAAATGGTACGATACAAATGTTCATCGAAACGGAAAATCATACGAGTTGGGTAACCGCCGAGCGCTACCGGAACAACAAAGGAGCGTTAGTATTATAAGAAAAATTAAAAATACCGTCCCTACAATAATATTTTTCGGCGATGAATATTATCATAAATATATACGTTTTGTTTATTTTTCATTTGTAGATGGGTACAAAGTACCTTCAATCTCGGGGTCAAAAGTCAACCTTACAGAGTATTTTTGGAGTTTATGGCACCTTATCATAACTCAAGCGTCGCCATTGATGATATTCGTCTCGTCGATTGTTTTCCAGGTGAGCTAAAAAAAATATCGGTTCATATTTAACAATTTATCGTAAATTAAATGAAGTAATATTCATAAATTCTGATTTTTATTGTTCAAAATCGTTTCGTTTATTAAATTTTATAGAAAAACAAATCTAAACATATTTTTCAACTCATTGTTCACGATGTTGAACGATTTACATTCATTTTTCATCGAATTATTTAGAGTCTCAAAAACCCAATTTCACGTAAGACTTTTCGAAGAAAAAACTTCTTTTTTCTTTTGCAGAATCAACAACTTATTACAGCTCCAACTGTACGGATATGTTCAATTGTAAAAATGGTTCGTGCTTGAGTAAGAGCCGAGTTTGCGATTTGACTCCTGACTGTGCCGATGGCGAGGACGAAATGGCAGATTGCGGTAAAAAAACATTTTTTTTTTTTTAATTTGGATATTTCATCAGTAATAATCGATATTTTTCTTGATTATTGTCGGACTTCATTACTTTACTTACTCAATTACTGTTACTATTTATTTACTTAATTACTATTTCATTTTATTGGTTGCTATTACTATTTCTACTAAATTTTATTAATTAATTAATATTTTTAGAATTAGGTTCCTATTTATTAATGATAAAGAATAATGGAAAAAAGTTTGGAACCGTTTCGAGGCGGAGCCGTGAATAGACATATTCACTCGAATAATTTATCCGTGTATTGGAAATTTCCAAAATTTTAATGCATTCAACAAATTTGTAAGAATCTCTCATTTTTATTTTTCGGGATTGTAGACAAAATTCCGGAAACGGCGAGATGCAATTTCGAACATGGCTGGTGTGGATGGCGCCACAGGACTGACAGGGTTTTGAATTGGACTTTAAATCGCGGAGAGACTGGATCGACTGGAACGGGACCGAGCTACGATCACACATATCGCAATGAAACCGGTGAGCAACTCACGAAGCTTTTTATATAAATCGATGAATTTTATAAAAATCGAATGCACAGAAAATAGTCAAAATTTTCAAGAATATTCACATTTTTTTAATTATATGGTGCATTTTTATTTACGAAGCACTATTCGTTTTTGTAAATTCGTATAAATGGGTTATTTTTTAGATGAATCCACAAATTCTCGATCACTATTCATTCTTTTTTTTATCATAGGAACTTACGCCGTTGTCATACTGACGAGAACAGTACACTACGGAAGTCGCGGCACGATAGAGAGCCCAATATTCAATCCAATTCCACCGTACACGAGCGATCCGAAGAGCCCATATTACAAATCGTGTCAAGTAAGTTTTTGATTTAAATGAAAAAGATGAAAATCGATTGAAGCAACGAAGGGAATTGGGCGTTCCCATCGTGAGAATGCAACGAAACTTCTTGTCATTCTCAACAAGTTTCATAATATCATGAATTTTTAAATTTTAGAATTTATTTATAAATTTGGGTTTGAAAAATTCGTAGTATTTCATCGGTCCGATGCTTGCCAAGGAATCATTCAAAAGAAACCCTTTAACATATTTTGGTGTCAATAAAAAATATTTGGGCTTCAATAAAATCTCTTTATTTTAATGCAAACGTTGCAAAAACTTCAAGGGCTATGACAATTTTGACTAAAGAATTGAAAGAAATAAAATATTTTCTAATATTTTTAATTTGTTAATTAAAACTGTTTTAGGTACGGTTTTTCTATCATCGAAACGGTGGTAACAGCATCTCACTAGGTCTGTATTTGGTCCAAATGAAACCACATGAGAACGAAACATCTACTTTATGGTGGAGTTATGGGAATCAAGGGAACGCTTGGTACAACCACGCGGTTCCACTCCTGGATATCAAATACCGGTAAATTCTCTCAATCCACTTTTATAAAAACGAGAAAAACGATAATTATAAAATAATAATGAATAATTAGAGAATAAGAAGAATGATGATAATAATAATATTTGTCTTAAACAACCCTTGGGCTGGAAACCGTTGTGAATCTAAACAGTTAATTTAGTAATTTCCTTGAATTTCTGTAAATGTACAAATTTAGGGACAAAAATTTGGTAAATTTTAAAAGCTTTCAAATCCTTCGTGATAGATTGAAATTAAACGATTTAATTGGAAGAAAAAAAAGTTTGAAAATAGGTCTGCAGCTGAAGGGTTGAGGTCGATGTTTCATGATTTTGAAATCTTTTTATTCGTACCATTGCAGATATTTTCTCCAATTCGAAGCTAGCAAAGGTTACGTAGACCTGGGGGAAGCAGCGATCGACGACTTTTCTCTGAGCCCCGAGTGCTTCGGAATCGGTAAGAAAAATATTTACTGATTGACTTTTGAAAAAGAATTACAATTACTCAATGAAATTGTCGATCAATATAATTCTTGTTTTGCATCATCTTTTGTATCTTATTTAATTGACCGATTTTTATTTCAGGCGTCCCACCGGAAGTGGTAAAAGATTTCAATTATTACAACCCCGTCATTGGGTCAGAAATGCCAACGGAACAGCACGCAGATTTCGCCAACAAAACTGGTTCGAAAATAACAAGTTTCGATATTTATTCATTCAAATGACTAATGATACTGTTTTTTTTATTAAATATAATTAAATTCGTTCGTTTTAACAGTTGTGAGAATAACAACGTGCGGTGCAACCGGTCGAATGGGTCCATCGCCTGAACAATGTGCCAGGGAATACAACAAAACCGAAACAGACAGTTCGAAAGCTTCAGTTTTGACAACTTCTCCTCCATCCATGATCGAGTCTGCACCAAATATTAATTTAAAGGGTATTCAACAATGGGTGGCACCTCGTGGTGGTTATTACACGTGAGTTTCGTTAATAAAAAATCAAAAATACAAAATCACACATCAAAAATGACAAAAGTTTAAACGGAAATTAATATTTTTGACAAAACTTCTTTTTCACACGTTCTTCAAACTTTTCTACGATTCTCAGGGTTTTTCATCAATGAATATTTATCAAATACGATTTTATCATACAACACTCTCTTCGTTGTGAAAAAATGAAGAAAATTATGGACAATTGAAGATTTTATTGTGAACCAGAAACATTTTGTGACAAATGCAAAATTGTCTTAATTTTTGTGACCGTTGTGAGGTTTACGTTAAAAAATTATTCGTCAAGTCTCGTTTTTAGAGAACAATAACGTATCGATCCCGTTTTTGAATTTTTCGTTGTCGTATTCAAAGAATTATAAGTTGATTTGAAAGATATAAATAAAAATTGTTTTTTTTTTCGCTGTTCCAGTCTGATCGCTGTCGGCGCGAGAGGTGGACGAGGTTCCGGTGGTATGGGAAGTACCCTGGGTGCTCTAGTTCGCGGTGTAATAGAGCTAGAAAAAGGCGAGACTCTTTATTTCTTGATAGGACAAGCGGGTATGGATGCCTGTCCGAAAAAAATTGGTCTCCAAAATAACGACTGCGAGCAAGAAACAAATCGCACGAGTTCGGAATCCGGAATGTCTGGAGCTTTGTTCAAGATTTATGATGTCAAAAATATGGAATGGAAAGACGGTGGGGGCGGGGGTGGAGGAGCAACTTATATATTTACAGTAAGAATTCATATTTTTTAAACTCATTTGGTCTCCCAAGGAAAAAAAATCATTTGAATAATAAAATTGAACAAAATCAGGTGAAACGTTCTGGCGAATACGAGCCGGTTCTCGTCGCTGCTGGCGGGGGTGGTTTGGGTCTTGGAAAATTCATCAACGATGGGTTCCAACACGGACGAGGTATTTTGACCAACAGACCTGTCTCTAGTGCTGCAAATATAACTCGAACAGCTGCAGGTAAGAATTTTAACAGCTTCGCAAGTACAAATGTCAATAAATCGATAAAATTATTTTGTTTGTCCTGATTATAATGATTATTGAGTTATTACTTGCAACATCATAAAACATAAAATGTTCTACTCGAATCTAACCCTTCGGCGAAAAAAATTTGATCCCATAAATTGTGACTTTTGAAGGATTTTGTTTCCCGAAACCCATGAGTACAGAGATAATTGATGGTAATTTTTTTCTCCACTAGAACATTTTCTCTATTTTCTCTATTACAAATTCATTTCTTTACTACAAGAGAAACACTTAGGGAATTAGAACTGAAAAATTGCCATTACAGAAAAAAAGAGACGAGGATCTTGAATTGTGGCAATTTTCACTGAGCGGAACGATAATTTTCTAGAAATTAGAGAACTAAAATTTATGGATATATAAGAAATTGTATTTTATTTTCATGAAACTTTATAATTAACTTTGTAAAAATTATCAAAAACTCAAGACCTTTCTCCATTTTTATTCTGTGACAGTAATTGTTCACTTTTATTTTTCCCTGAGCATGGATGATGCTTCAAATTTTCGGCACCACTTGTCGGATTGAAATTTCGCGAACGTCAGTGTCAAAAAGTATAGAAAATGTTTGTTTTCTAAATTTGCAACTATTAATTTTACACTAACGACGGTTCAACCAGTATAAAACTTGGTATAAAATTCAATGTTGTGGATTGGAAAGAAAGAAAAATCGATTCTTTGCAATAATATAAAAAATTGACAATTATTTCTTGAAGGTGGTGTTGGAGGTGGATGGGACAATAAGGCGCCATCAAACAACGGCAGTGGAGGAGGATCGCCGGGTATGTCGTTGTTGAAGGGTGGTCTGGGTGGACAAGGTTGCAGCAAAAATCCAACAGGTCATGGAGACGGAGGTTTCGGAGGTGGTGGCGGAGGTTGCAAAACCGGTGGTGGGGGTGGAGGATTCGTTGGTGAGTTCGAATATCGATTGGTCGTAATAATTAATGCTCAAATCGAATTTATTCAAATTTCATACATTTTTTCGTGTGTTTAAATGTTCAGGAGGAAAAACAGGACCGCGTGAATATGGAAACGGTGAGGGCGGTTATTCCTACGTATCGTCAAGGCTTCTGCACACCAATTATCGCATAGGAATCGATCATGGACCTGGCGAGGTGACAATTGTACCGGACATCAGTGGTTGCGGTTGTGATTTCCGTTGTGTCGCTCTGGATCTTCGTCTCAGCGAAACAAAATGTCTTTGCCCACCCGGTTGGGAATTGGGAAACGATACGCGATCATGCATCGGTAATTGAATTGCTTAAAACTCCATTCAGTTTTTCCCCAATTTTCGAAACGTTGTCTCTTTTAACCAAAATATTTTATTCGGTTCCATGACGTTTGATCTCATGAGAAAATAACACAGACAAAATATCATCGTAACAAATAAAATCAAATCAATCATTTAACATCAAAATGTTTTTAAGATGAGATAATTGTCATACGATTATAAAAGAAAATTATAAAAAAATGTTTAATTGTCGTCTATAGTTGCGGACGAGTCGAACGTCGCTCATCAGACATTCATGATCGTGCTCATAGTCGGGAGTATATGTTTGCTCTTCGCATTATCAGCCCTGTGCGTTTTACTGTGTAAGTAAATCAATAAGTTTCCATCTTCATGATTATTAAACGATACAAAACCGAGAGGAAATCAAATTTCTCGAACTTTGCTCCGGACTTTATGGTGATTAAATAATTGATTCGTTTTATCCGACTACAGACAATCGATATCAGAATAGGAAAGCGTTGCTCCGACAACGACAAGTCATGTTCAATCGGCCGGATACCATTGTTCCTGGTGACCTTGAAAGGCATTTGACTGAGTACAATCCAAATTATGAATTCGACGGTAAATTGTACAGCATCAAAGATTTGCCGCAGATACCACGTGACAGCATCACTTTTGTTCAGTTAGTACTATTTTTATGTATAAAATCTTCGAATGCAACACAAAGAAGAATTCAAATTGAATAACAATCCTTAAAGTCATAGAATTCGGGGACAATCTTGAATTTTGAGAGTATTTACTGTGCACTTTGTATGAATTTTCATGAAAAATGCGAAATTGTCTTTTCTTTTCTTAAAAATGAACATTTTACACGAAAAATCAGACAGAATTCAAGTTTGTTCTTCGTTTCTGTTAGTGCAACGGTGATTTTTCAATTGAAACTTTCTCAGAGTACAGTGTTTTCTTTTTTTTTCGTGGAATTGAACAAGCACCACAAAAAACACTGAATTCATTTGCAAATCTGAAGCTTCCTAATTAATTATTAAACGAATAACTTTTCAGACCCCTTGGACAAGGTGCGTTTGGTGAAGTGTTCCAAGGTATCTACAAATATAGAAGGAACGAGGAACATCCGGTCGCAGTGAAGACATTACCGTTAGCCTCGACTCCTCAAGCAGTCGGTGATTTCATGATGGAAGCTCTGATAATGAGCAAATTTAATCATCCGAATATCGTTCGGTTCATCGGCATATCTTTTGACAAACATCCACGTTACATAATCCTCGAATTGCTCGCCGGTGGTGATCTTAAAAATTTTCTACGCGAGGAAAGACCGCGACCGGTGAGTAGGCAAGATTGTTTTTTCGTGAAAAGTATCAAAGGAACAATTTTTAAATAATAATTTGTGATTAAATAATCATTTAAAGAAACGACCGACGAGCCTGACGATGCTCGATCTCATAATGTGCGCCCACGACGTTGCCAAGGGTTGCAAATACATGGAAAGCGAACGTTTCATACATCGGGACATCGCAGCAAGAAATTGTCTGTTGACTTGTAAAGGGCCAGGACGAGTTGTCAAAATAGCGGATTTTGGGATGGCCAGAGACATTTACAGAAGTGATTATTACAAAAAAGGTGGCAAAGCTATGCTTCCGGTGAAATGGATGCCACCGGAGAGTTTTCTCGATGGTATTTTTACCACCAAAACTGACGTTTGGTAAGAAATGGATTTTTTGTTAAGTGACACTCAAATGTCAAATTTGTCACAATCAGGAGGTTTTATTTTTATGTGAAAATTATGATTCTAGGGCTTTTGGAGTTCTCTTGTGGGAAATAATGTCCTTCGGTTACATGCCTTACACCGGATGTGCTAATCGTGAAGTTATATCGATGGTCACAACTGGTGGACGTTTGGAAAGACCAGCTGGTTGTCCCGATCCAATTTATGGATTAATGACTAAATGCTGGCATCCCTCGCCGGACGAGAGACCCAGTTTTGCCACGATCCTTGAAAGGATTGGATACTGCTTGCAGGTATACATTTTTGACCTTCAGAAATTTATTAATCAGTTTTTTTATCAATTCTTTCTTTTTTATCATTAAATCCTTTTCATTAGGATCCTGACGTCATAAATCACCCGATGCCAAAGTACGACATCTTGCCGCCGTCTGAACGGGAAATACCGATCATGAGACCGGATCCGGAAACGGAATGCATCAATGTGCATCCGGATGTGAGTATTAATTGCGGGAGAAAAATAAAAAATATTAATAATCCAACAATTCCAACAAAAAAGACGTTCCTTCTTTTCACGCACATTTTTACATTAACGTGGTATGATCTTACTACGGTCACGTTTGAAAGTTAATTTTTTTTAAGTAGTTTTTTAAAGTTTCTTTCAAGTTTTTTGAAAAAGTTAATTTCTCCAGTTAATTTTTGACAATTCAGACACAACTTTCGGAAAGATTCAATAGCGTTAATTGTTGTTTTGTAGAAATTTACAAACGTATAAAATTTTGGGGAAAATGTCTATTACGACGTTTAGAATTTGAGAAATAACTGCCGTTCCCATATTTATACAATATTTTTAAACTGTCAAAATTCTTCATTTTTTTAAGGCAAACTTTTTGATACGTTTCTTGATCCCTGCGATGATAAAAAAAGAAAAAATCTGTCGTAAAGTTTCTCGTCAAAGAACGCATGTAAAACTCTTCTATTTTCGATTGTTATTCTCGAATACGAGATGGTGAATCCTATTTAAAAATTTCACGTAGTTTCATAACAATGCTTTG
The DNA here is from genome assembly GCA_013761285.1 of Campoletis sonorensis. Taxonomy (NCBI): domain Eukaryota; kingdom Metazoa; phylum Arthropoda; class Insecta; order Hymenoptera; family Ichneumonidae; genus Campoletis; species Campoletis sonorensis. Next base: position 360,004 of record JACEOJ010000081.1, read on the forward strand.
AACGTTTTCTCAAAATATTCGGAACTTTACTGTAGAAAAACGCGTTGGCGAGATGAGTACCTTGAGAAATTTTATTTTCGACTTTACTAATTACGATGCGGTTGAATTCCGAACCCTCATACGTTGACGTTCGCCTCCATTTAAAAATTAGATCCCATAGATCGCGAGCTAATCACCAGAATAAAATGAAACTATAATTTTATTTTATTTCTTGTTAAATGTTACGTTAATTATTATTATTATTATTTTGATGTTGAATAGGTCTAGGGAAAGTCGTATTCGCAATGGTAGATTGAGAAAAGAGAGAGAGTGAAAGAGTTAGGAGGATTATAGAAAAAAATATTTGCATGATATTTGTTGGACGCAGCCTGACGGTTGTGGTTACATGCAACCGAGAACAGTATTCTGGTCTTCGGGATATCGAATGGGACCTATACCAGGAGGTATAGTGTGTCCGTCAATGAGACACTGCGACGAGCGTGATGTCGAAAACGTGCAGGAAACAACCTTCACTGAGCCAAAGCACCACGACGACGAGTCAGAAAATATGATGAAACAATTTCGAACGATAGATAATACGCTCAACAATCGTCCAATTCAGGTGAAAAATAAAAACGTCATTTTTACATTTTCAATGACAATTTATTCAATTATTCAGCTCAAGAGTTTCGGTACAAGTCATACAATGTAATGGTTCAGCTTATCTTTAGGGAGAATCAGGGGGAAAATTCTATTGTTCACAAGCAACGTGCTAACTTCATACAATAAAATTTCGTATAAAAATTACATATTTACTGAAAAATTGGTCGTTTTCATTGACAAAAAATGAATAATTAATAAACGATGTAGACGAATTATTTCATTTTCTGGTGGCATAATTGTAATTATATTTTGAGTGGTTTGACAGTTTTTTATAACCTTTTTTACATTTTTTCGTATTGTTTCATGCACATTACTGAAGTTTAGGGATTGCGTAGGCATATTTCTATGTTGAAAAGTGACTTTTTATTTGAGAATTTTGTAGAAACGGTGTAGACAATCGTTTTGAAACTTGGAGGACATATTCAGGATAAGTCGAAGAACGTGCTGTAGAAATTTGAATGCAATGGTTACATTTTGTCACTCGTACCGAAACTCCTTAAATTTATCGTCAATTTAGAATAAATCGGAGAAAAACTTCGTTTTTTTTTAAATTAATAAAACGATTATAGTTTTAATATTTTTCAAATGTCCTAAGAATAAGTTTCGAATGAAGCTTAAAAATGATTTTTTATTACAGGGACTGTGTAACGAGACAACAGCAACATCTGAGAACGACAACGCGAGGACAAAAATGCCAGAAGAATTAACGGACATCGAGGGTAACGTAGAATCGAGAAATTTGAACTCACGTGATTTTAGCATCGATCATGGCAACATGAGTAATGGAAATACCGAGATTATAACAACGACCAACGAAAATAATTCGGAATGTTTACAAAAAACGAGATCGCAACCAGAGACGGTTGTCTCGTCACCCAACACACGTACCTCGTCTCCGAATCACGTTATCATCAACAGCAATGCCAATAACTTCAATGGCATTATACGAAAGAATGCACTTAAAGCTGCTCTCAGTCTCGACCCGAGTACTCTTTATCGAGGAACAATACCTTACGAGAAAATTGCTTTTACGACACCTCCAGCTCGTCTCAGTAATCCTGGGAGCGTCGAATTGCGAAAGGTGAGAATAATAAAATCCTTTTTTTCACAAAATGAAACACGATCGAACGATTATCTGGCATAAACAGTGATGAAACAATTTTCTATTATTGTTTAAAAAAACAATACCAAATTCTTATCATTACATCATTCTTGTGTTCATCCATCTATTAATATTTTTATTTATTAATTATCAATCAATTTTCTTTATTTTTTATCGCTTTATCAGAAACTTAGAAATACTGGCTCTTAATCAGCAATTAATAACCGAGCCGGTGCATGACTTTGTCAATATTTATTTTCATGAATAATTAAGCACGAATATATTATTATTATTATTATTAACATTGTCATATTTGATAAATATTAATTAATTATAAAAACAAACGTCAAGAAAGGATTTGCTATCGATCGATCGTGGTTTCCTTTGATTATTATAATAATATGTCAAACGACGAAAAAAGTATTTGAACGGGAATCAAAAATAAATGGATAAAGAATTTTTTCACGTGATCGATAAAGGAGTCGATCGGTCATGATTTTGCGAGGGCGGAGGAATGTTCCTGCTGAGACGAGTCGACGGGGGACGAATGACGTGACACATCTTACGAGTCGTTCCCTGATTGCGAAGAATGTATAATCGAGATGAGACAGTTGCAGCGATCATCGACGATGCCTACTATCAAATTGCACGCGACGACAACAAACGAGACGAGGAGTCTTTGCAAAAGTTCACAAAATTCGTCGGACGAAACGCTCATTTGATCGTGTCCTTTGAATGAAGAAAAAAAGAGAAGAAAATGAATAATAACAGGGAGTATTTAATAGTGTCATTTTAATCGCGATCGCTACTTCGTCCTCTTTCTTTAATTTATATTTAAAAAGAAAAGCCAAAGACGAAGATTATTGATTCTTTTGTTCCAAACGACCCAATAGAGCAAAATCTTCATTTGTTTCTCTCCCATTCACGAATCACCGCTGAGGGCATTTCTATTTTTGAATATAACAAAAAAGTAAAAACAAAACTGGCGAACAAATAACGAGATAAATTCACAACGAACCAATTGCTGAAACGTTTCAGGTGAGGGCGCTTCAGAGAAAAAAAAAAAAAACACAAAATGAGAGAAGAAAATCGATGAAAAGTATGATTTTGCTAGAAAAAAATACAATTTTTTGACGAACAAATATTTACGGTGTTGGATTTGATCGAGTTCGTCTCGATAGCTCAAACGAAATAAAAACTTTCTCCAATTTGTAGTCTCGATACGAGAGCTCATGTGTATGGCACAAAAAGAATTAAAAAAAAAAAAAAGAAAAACGTATATTAATATTTCGATATATTAATGAATATACAAATGCGTACATCGATATATTGATATTTGATTGGTTTTTTTTTTTCAATTCATCAAGTGCTAATCATCCTTAGCTTATTGCTGTGTAGTCACAGATTAAATGTAGGCAAAAATGGGAGAAAAAAGAAAATTCGCAGTCACAATATGTTAGATCGAGAAAAAGGGGAAGAAGAAGAAGAAGAAGAAAAAAAAACTTCAGGACACGAATTGTGTTATAATTGAAAATTGTGTGAGCCGTTAGTGTTATAAATAATTGTAATTGAGAGTGAATCAATCGCTCGCACTCGAAACATAAAAACTCGTTCTCGTGTTTGATAAAATGGTAGAAACTGAGAAATCAGACAAAAAATATATTAAATTTGTGTGAATTTTTGTTCATCACTGAAGCAAAAACGAAAAAAAGCCGAGAAAATATTGGATGAGTGACAAGAAAATCCAATTCGGATGATCTGGCAATGCTTTTTGTTCATTTGAAAAACAACCACAAATTCCATAACAAAACACGGGCCTAAAGAAACACGAATGAAAAGAAATATTTGTATATTTTTCGAAACACCATTCCAAGTTTAACACACAAAAACGTACGTAAGATTGATTTTCTTGTTCAATCATAAAAAAATATTTAAAAAACACAATTTCCAAAGTATCGTAAAACACGAAACGTTACGAGAGCCCGAAAAAAGAAGGAACAGAAAAAAATAAGAAAACAAAACAAAACAGGTATGAAACGACATCGACACGAGCGTTCGCTTGTAATTTGTACATAAAAAACAAATAAAACCAAATAAAAATGAAAAAAACTGATCGAACGAAGCCAAAAACCCACGAAAAAATTCACACGGAAAATTCAAAGAGAGAATAAGGCGAAAAAAGGGAAATACTCAATAATAAAAAGAAATGTGTACATGTGTACCCGAAAAAAAATGTATGTCGTAGAATGATTTCCGATAAACGAAAATAATACAAAACCTAGTGATTTAAGAATTCATATATAAGTATATATATATAATTATATTATAAATATTTATATATATATAGTTATGTACAGTGGCGATATGTATCTTCCGAATTGTTTTACAAGTGATATTAATTAGCAATCGATCCCACCCCTCGAGTTATCAAGCTCGATCATTGCGAACGAAAATATGATTTGAATCAGTGTCGAATTATTTGTTGTCACTTTGAAGAAAAAACCTTAAAAAACAAAAGGTTTATAAAAAAAAAAAAAACGTTCAAACGACGGTAAAACAAGTTCAAATTATTTTCAGTTAATTAAAAGGTGATAAACCTACAACGAAAAATACAATCTGATCATACCAGTTGGGAAAAAAAGCAAAAAAAAACTAAAATCATACAACGTTAAAATGATCGACGTTACTCGAGAGCAGGGAGCCTGGTATAAGTCTTTTTTATTTTTATTATAATGAAATATTTTACTAACGTAGCTCATTGGTACCAACTATTAATATACAAAGATATATATAAATGCATATATATATATATATATATAAATCTATAAATGAAGAATTGAAAATAAAACGAAAAATCATGAATGAAACATGGAGTCAAAACTTTGAACGTTTTTAAAACAATTATGTTTCTTTCAGCATGTACGACACGATACAAAGAATTTTTTAATTCAGTCATTATGTATATGAATAGAACAAATTATACTGATTTATTTCACATAAGTTTGATATGTTAACTCGTCAATTAACTCTTTTATAAACCAACAATGCGATCGACAGCGAATATAAGAAAAATCTTATTTTATGCGTTGCTACAACTCGTTTGAGTGAATGAAACATACGAACGGACTTTTGCAAGTCAATGAATTCTACGACTATCCGCAAAGCATTGATTTTTTGTATCATGTACAGGGGAATTTTTTTTTCCCCTTGTAGCTTTTGGTTCTCTATTCGATTGAGCTGTCGATGTGAAATATCAAGAATTTTACGATTCCGTCAGATCTCTTCGGTCACAATCTTGAGCTCACATTTCTCGAACGTAATTTATCATTTTCAAGTTTACATCATACTGGCATGCAACATAATACTTTTTTTTTTAAAGTGGAACCAAAATTTTGTATGCAATAATTGCCTACAACGTCAGAATAATTTTTTTATTCGACCTAAAAACCAAATTTCCTAGAAAATTTTTCGATTATTCAGAATATCATACAAACAATGAATAACAATCAAATTTCTCGTTACGTCTCAGCAAAGGACAATTTAATACCATCAAATACCATGGATCGTAATTCAAAGTGTTCGTTCGTATCACAAATTGGCAAAGCGAATGGAGACTTTATCGACTGTAGAAAAAATCGTCGTTGCTCTTGTCTCGTCGACTTTACTCCTGTGATATGTCAGAAAACGATACCATCCCTGAGATCCTTTAACTTGAAACAATTGATTTGTTTTTATAAATCTCTTGGGGGGATCGTACAGTGGTTAGTGGTGACGCAATTTGATCGCTTAGTGTCGAATCACTTTAGTCTTAGTTTTCACTTTTCGGAAAACAGTTTAATTAATGAATTCTTCACCGACAAACAATTTCGCGTCGATTAGACCCTTTGTAAATCTTGCGAGCATAAAAATTAAAATTATCCCTGTACCTTAAAATTTTTATTTTTATTTCATTTTAAGGGCTTCAAGGGAATTTTAAACAGTGGCCAAACTAGTCGAATGGGTGTTGAATATCCACAGTAATTAAATGCAACATTTAACACACAATTTAATTTATTGTCGGTGTATTCGTCTTGCAGGATGACCCTTAATAAATTGCGTGGTTGAAAAAAATGAAAATTGATATTTTTGGTGTCTTCGAGGAAATTCTCAATGTTCACTTTCGAACGTCAATACGACCTGGAAAACAGTGAAATCAATTTTATTCTTCACCATTAAATTGAGCAACCACGAACCACGTGCGACCACCAAGAAATTTATGTTTGAAAAAACCAATTTATTCGACTTGAGGAGGCTAACTCAGGGGAGGTGAAAACGATGCCGAAAGCGATAGAAAAATGATAAACATAGTAAAATGAAATAATATTGAAAAATTACCTATTTTGGTATTTATTCCAATTTTTTCAATCGAGTTATATATTTTTTTGTTTTCCTATGAAAAATTTAATCAATTACGGAATTAGGGTTACATTATATATAATTTATCATTCGCTGTTGATCACAGAAAAATATTTTTACGATTAAATAATGATAAAGTGTCTTTTTCAATGCAACTTCCAGCTCTTTCTAGAAGAATGGAAATTCTGCAGTCCTAATTATTTACACCCGACTTTTTTTTCGTTAGGACATTTTTTTGATATTGTAAAATATATTTCACTAGATATCGCTCTCCCAGGTCGTTTCTATGTCACTAAGATTCCCCGTTGTTGTATAATCACTTCCTTTTACTGCGATTACATTGCACTTGGTCTATGTGTATGATATCATTTTGAAATGCGAGCTCGAATAAGCAGCGTATACGTGAGATACATTGTGAAGTGAATTTTTTAGTTGTTTCATTTCGTTTTTTTTTTTTCTTTTATTTTTGCGATCTCACACAATCTGACCCAAATTTAAATGGCGAGTCTTCATTTACACAACCTCCCCCATTTAAGGTTTTTTAATTCAGTCCCGACTGGAGCTGTTCTGTCATAAATGTATAAATTGAGCGTCGACACTGTAACGGAAATTTAGTTCCCTCCAATTTTTGGCACTCGAAGGAACAGACGAAAATATGTTAGTCGCTTTATACTTGGTACAAGCTTTCGCCGCTGTTTTCGTTTTTGGTGAGCAACAACATCGATTAAATGACAATCTTGAAAACGAAAAATAAATATTACATTTTGTCGACAACGATTATTTTGTTCTCACATTTAAAAGAAGTGAAAAGTTTCTATTTCGATTAAGTGAGGATTTTATTGAATAATACTTTTAGCTAACGGAGATGCCCATACGAAAATTGTCGGTGGCGCCGCTGCAGAGGACGGCCAATTTCCTTATCAAGTTTCTCTACGAATAAAAAATCGTCACTTCTGTGGTGGTTCGATTATCGAAAAACATTGGATTCTTACAGCTGCTCATTGTTTGTCAGGGTAATTAGAAATGCTGACCAATCCTCGGACCAATTTTCACAGTTTGTTGCATTATTTAACTACTATTCAAACAACTGTCAAAAAAATATGAACAGCAATTATTCGTGAATTGCATCAAAACTGCGTACGATTGAAAGTTGAAGTTCACAAATTTTCATTCCTTTTTTTTTCTACTGAACTATTGTGAACATCAGAGCATCCATTTTTTTATCAAGTCAATCAACTCCAAAGAATTTAATAGAATTTTTCTAAAAAAATTTTGTACAGTAATTACTGTTTAAAAAAAAGAAAAAATCAATTTTTAGGTTCAAATTTTGAGATAAGATTCGTAATCAGCAAAAATTGAAAATATTTTCTTATTATTGAATGAATAATAATTAAATGTGTTGTTGCTTCGATTAAAAAATAAATTTTTACGAATCATGATTGCAAAAAAATTACCCAAACAAGTTTCTGTCACAATAATATTTATTTAACATTTTTTTCATAACAAAACAATCGAAAAGTCATTCAAAACCATGAAATATCGTTTCAGTTTCAACGACACTGCAATAACTGTAGTAACAGGAACAAACACACTGGATGAGGGTGGGGACGAGTATAAATCGGTGAAAATAATACCTCACGCCAAGTACAACGCTTTGTTGATTAGAAATGACATAGGATTGATTCGAGTGGAGAAAGACATTGAATACAACGAGAAAGTAAAGCCAATAGCATTGGCGAATGAGAATTTTAAAAAGTGTGATTATCCAGCAGTTTTATCAGGCTGGGGAAAAATTGAGGTAAAAAAAATTGAATTAATTCATACCCAAAAAAAAAGAAAAAAAAAATACTGAAAACTATTTGAAATTACAATCGAAGTCAAAAAATGTCAATGATTGTTTACACTAAAAGTTTCTCGAATTCGACTGAAAAATTGATTGAAAATTCAAACGATCAAACAAATTGAATCATTTTTAAAAAATATTTATTTTTACGATCACAGCATCCTGGAGAAATACCAAACGAGTTGCAGTACATAAAACTGAATGTGATAGACCAGCGTGAGTGCCTGAATACGAGTTTCCGTGTCACCGACAACAATATATGTACTCTGAACAAGGAGGGTGAAGGGGCTTGTCACGTAAGTGGTCCACTCGAGGTGTGGTAAACGAACGCTTTATGAGTATACCGCCTCCTCTTTCGTTGTTTACATACGGAGAATTTTTTTTTCTTTCCTTTCGTCTCATGTAAAAAAAAAAAAAAAAAAAAAAAACACAACAAAGCAGGTCAATGGGACTGAAAAAATTCGCTTTCAATCTCGTTCGTATTATTCGTCGAAACGAATCAAAGTATCAAAAAAACACAAGTGAATGTACTGTGACTAAACAAAAACATTGGATGGATAGAAAAATTCGAAATATTTCGATAATAATAAATGACTATTCAACTTATGAAATAATTTTCCATTATATGAATCTTTTAATTAAGAAATCTTGAAAGAAAAACCCTTTTCATTAGAAAAATTCACTAAAGAGTGAACAAAAAAAAATCGAATAGAATGTATTTTCATAGTTTTTAATTTTTTTTTTATTGAAAGATTGACAAAATTCGAAAAAAAAGTTTTTTGCTATCGATACAACTGAGAAAAAAAATGAAATTTAGGAATTTTCATACAACATTCCGAAATATAAGTCACTTCGCTGAGATTTTTTTTTTCGTTGAACCAACAAAATTCGTTTTGGTGGTCGAAAATATGGTCGACTCAACTATTTTGTTGTTGAAGCAAACGATGTAGTTCTACGATTCCTTAAAAAAAAAAAAAAACGTTGAATAGACCATGTTATTATCCAAAAAAATGAATTTTGTTCACGCAACGAATTTTTTTTTCTCAGTGTTTTAATCGAAAAAAAATTATAATTGGCATGAATTTTGGGTGGTTTTTATTTCAGGGTGATTCGGGTGGTCCACTGGTGGCTGACGACGTACAAATAGGGGTCGTTTCTTGGGGTAGACCATGTGCGAAAGGTCGACCTGACGTTTTTACACGAGTCTACAGTTACAAGGATTGGATCGACAAGCACATAAAAGACTAATAAAACAAATGAAAAGGAGAAAAATGAACAAAACTTATTTCCTGAAAATTGAGAAAAAGGATGAAAACGAAAATGACGAGGATGCGAGTGGCGAGTTGAACGGATCGTTTTTTGAATAAATGTAAACTTCATTGTACGCGAGTCACGTTTCAAGAATAAAAGAAAGAAGAAAGGATTTGAAAAAATACATGTTTGGTGTCCTCGAGAATTCACACAATTGAACATACAAGATTATATTTTTTCTCATGAGAACGAACGGGGAATTTTAATTTTAGAGTATAATCACGAACGAACGACAACGCTGTTGTGGTTTACCAGGGAAGGGGTTTTTTTTTTAAATAATTATAATAACGCAATCCAACGTTCGGTGAACTCTGCGGTTCAAGGTCCGGAGGGTTAAAAAAAATGCAATTTCAACATTCTGAACAATGTAGAGACAGTGAAAAATATTGGCCTCATCAAAATGAAAATGAAGCAGTGATAAAAAAAAAAACGAAATATAGAAAAATAATAGAATTTCGAAAATGTTCACAAAAATTGGTACCAAATTTCGCGAAATAATCAAAAGTCCATTGACCATTGAAAGTAAATACTTTTCTTGTTTAAGGAACGCAATTAGAATTTTCTCTGGAACAGCAAATCGTTTTTTCGGGCTAGCACCAAAAATAATTCTGTTTTTTTACGTTAATTCGACAATCATTAGTAATTGAGACCCTGAAATCTATTTAAAAAAATGGTAACGATTTCAAAAGTTAACCTAACGAGGAGGGAAAAAAATATTTTTCGTTGTATTCCAATCGAGCAAACTTCATTATCATGGTTTTTGTCACTATTTCGAGTTAATAGTGAGAGATAAAGACTGTACAAAGTTGAAGCAAGGTTATGTGAGGTATGGAACTATAATTAGTGAGAAGGGCAAGAAGAGGGAAAAGGGGCGATGTCGAGGACGTTTTTGGATTGAAATATATTAGCGAATGGCGTGACTGGAACGATTTAAGTTCCGGTTTCGATCTTCCGGTACCATGACCTGCCTTACACGACCACATTCACGTATATCTATGCCCGATTATTTGCATGTATATTTCAAAATATATAAACATACGAAAGAAAATTCGAAGCGGTTCGATATCATCTGTCGAGGCGATCGAGGCTGTAATGGTGAAAACAAACACAGTTGAAAATCAGTTGAACTATTTGTATATATATTGTCACACACGCAAGGATGAAAAATACGTTAAAAAGTTTAAGGGGGGGGGGGGGGGGGGGGGGGGTTGCGGGGGGGGGGGGGAGAGTGGCGCCTGGATATCGCGGAGGGTTGTTTCGCGCCCGCGCAAATGCAGGCATTGTATACGAGGGTCAAAATCCATCCAGTTGGCGACTGGCCGTCAAAAAGCAATGGCCGTTTTGCTCCTAGTGCCCACCGTCAAAATATTAAGTTGATACGAGAAAATAGAGAAAAAGAATGTCAAGATACAAATAAACAAAGAAAATAATATGTCGAAAGCGCGAGTGATCAAGGGGCGATTTTTATTTCACCGCAAGCGTTCAAATCGCGCGTGAGATCGATTTTTGAGGTTAACTTAGAAAAAAAAAGAAACAGGGTTTTGGGTGGGAAGTAGAAAACCGAAAGTGGGTTGACGGACTTCGTTTTTCGCTGATTCTCGTTACAGTTCTTGGGTTGAAAAGTAATTGTGGTATTTTTTTGAACGACAACAATAAAAAGCAGGCTCAAAGAATAACGACGCTGTGAGTAAACACGTCAAGGTGAAAGAAACAAGGTGAGGGAAAATCGGGGGAAAAAAATAAGAGAAAAGAGATCGTCAGAGCTCGACACTCGTAGAGTGGCACGATGATGAGATAGGCCTAGCTTGCATGAGAAATTGTAGACGAACAAGAAGCAGAAGAAGAGGAAGAAAAAAGAACGAAGAAAAATCCGCGTTCAAGAGTCGTGAGAATATCGGTCGAGTGTTTCTCGCGTGACCTGAATCTTATCTTTTTTTCATATATTTTTTTTATATCACAACACTTTTGTTCCTAGCAACGGTGACATTAGCGAAACGCAAAAAAAAAAAATCATGAAATCTCGACGCCCGTTCGCGTGAACTCGTAAAAAATAAGGTAAATTTCCAAATCCCCCCTCAAGAAAAAGAAAACATTTTTCTGTATGATCCAAAACATCGATCGAAAAATTGAAACATCGAAACAATTTTTTACATCGATTCACACCAATTTAGTCGAATAATGCAAAAATACACTAATAAATCAAATAAAAATGTACTGTGACGAAAACGTAAATAAATTCCGATAGAGAAAAAGTGAAATTTTTCGAAAACAATAAAAACACTCCAGTGTCCAGAGGACAGATGGGAAAAAACGCGGGATCAAAAGAGAAGCAATCCTAAAAGTATGAATACATTTTTTTTTCTTTTCTTGCTTTCGCAAGGTCTCGTAAAGGCGAGTAGTCGGTAATTTCTTCGTTGGCATTGTGATAAGGTGTATTTTGCGGTGCATCGTTGCATACACGATGTCTGACACCTGCCGGACTTGCTCGCGATGCACCTGGCGGTTTATTCAAGACGCGTGCCAAGAATCGAACCCGAAGTTTTAATTCAATAATAATAATAATAATAATATTCATAATAATAATGACGATAACTCTGCATGGGAACAAAAAATAAACCACGTGGTAGTCCTTATGAAGAAAAGACGTGACCATTTTTTAAAACGTACGCCACGTAAACGTTTCTACGAAAAAAAAAAAAAAAAAAAAATACGTGACCATTTAAATAAATGTACCACGTGACAATTTTACGAAAGCCTGTCACGTGGCAATTTTTGACAAAAAAAAGAATATAATTCTGTAGACTTTCAGAAAAACAAAACCGAAAAGAAACTTTTCCAGACAAAATAAAGAAGAAAGGGAACATTCGTGTCAAAAAGGGAGGGAAAAAATATTCACTGAGATGGTAAAAACGGTTGAATCGCGTGAAACGGGCAAGAAAAAATGAAGTTTTATGTGAGAGCTCGAAAAAGAAACAAAAAGAAGAAATAGTTAAACGAGGCGAGAGACGCATTGAAAGATTCGTTCATGTGGATAAATTTTAGGGTCGTGAGTGTAGGGGTCGAAGTTGTGGACTTAATATTTTTCTCTGTATATACACAAATCGATACAGTTCTCCGCTGATCCCCCTTTGGGACAACAGTCTTTTTTTCATCAATTTTAACCATAAAAATAATCAATTGAATTGAAATTAATTAGTCTACAGCAATAAAACATTTGTAAATCAATTAATAACAAGAACTCACGGATCTGACGTAAATAAATCGTGTTTTGTCACGCAGGAGGACGAGGAAAAATAAAGCGGGATGGAGAAAAGTACTTTTTTTAAACATATAAATCGACCGATGAATTTTGTATTTTACTTGCAACTGCAATGAAATGAATTTCGAGAACTAAAACATTTGACGAGCCAAAGAACGAAGAAAAAAAACAAGGAATCATTCTGTCGTGGACAATTTAAGTCAACGAAAGAACACGATCGCGAAGAAAAGAAAAAAAAAGAAACAGAGAAAGAAGAGAAAGAACTGGCGAAAGAAATCGTAGTAAGGCGCGTGTCCATCCATACACGAGAGACGTTGAAATATTCAAGAAGATAATTGAGTTTAACGTTTGCGAAGCCTACATATGAGCTGCTGCCCGTTTATGTAAGTATCAATAGTTTTTATCAATCATACTTCAATTTTTCAATATTTATCAAAGTTTAGAAAAATATATAATCGTATTGTATCAAAGATGTTGAGGAAATTGAAAATGCTGTCAAGTTCATGGAATTTTCACAGATTATTAGAACATTTGTCACGAGGCTGGACAAAATTTTTCAAAAGCTTACACTAAGCCGTTGAGGAATCATAAAAATTTTAATTTCCAACAAATTTACACGCAGTCAAATGAGAAAACTTTTTTCAGCTACAATAGATCAAAATACCTTGAAAAAGTGGTACCAATTTTTCGAAAACTTACATATATGTCGATTATATATTGGGAAATCAATTAACGATAGAATTTTCGACACTCACTCGATCATTAATTGAAGAGAAGATAGATAAAGTGATGTTAGAATTGAAATTAGTGACTAAGAATCCCAGACACTTTTGTCTACGATTGTACCTGCTGGTAATTCTCAAATTAAAAAAAAACGATGTATTCCTCAATTCATTTCGCAATCCAATTAATTAAATAGTAAAAACAGGTCCAAACACTTTGCTCCGAGTTTTAATAATTAATTTGTCCCCATTTTCAGAATAATTAACACCATTACATTTTTTATTCATTTTTCAATATTACTTAGCATGTAAATAAATTTCCATAAAAATCATGAATAAAATAAAATGACGTGGTAGATCGTTGTATTTTTTTAACCTATCACTAGCACGAGATATCGATCGTGCTTCGTGACCACATAAACATATCCGCACGTACGAACAACTGTGGGCAACAAAATGCTATTAAGCTGTAAATGCGATAAAAGACTTAAGCTCCCTGATAAAGGACACTTTTGCGTGTTCTCTTTTCTTTTATTATTATTATTATTATTATTATTATTGTCATTATTAAATGCATATATATATGTTCGTGCCCAACCCCCGAACCAATTAAAAGGTTGTGACCCCGTCTCACAAAGTCTGATAGACTATTAAACGCGAGTCGGACGCGTGGACGGTACGAATATAGCACATAACGACGTGACAAGTTACATACAATAACAGTACACATGTGTACACGTATATTGTACTAAAATAAGCGAGTAAATAAATATAGATTTCAAAAAACGATAATTAAATAATCGAATAAATGTATAATTATACACAAAACTGTCTCAAGTGTCGAAAAAAATTTACTTATACACAAAAAATAAAATGGAAGAGAAAACGACGAGGAGAGATCACGTAGATCGTATTTATTTTGGGAAATACGTATTTGGGAAAAGTGTCTCCCTTTTCGATGAGGCTGAGAGAGAAAGAGAGGGAGAAAGAGGTAGAGATACGAGTTTCTATTTAATGGTGGCCCGCAGTGTTTGTAAACCCCCCACCGAAATAAATTTGTGCTCCTCCCTGTGGTGTGCGTCTGAGCCGTTTTTTTTATCAAGTATTTCTTTTCCTGGAGTAAATGGGTTCTCGAAAAAAAGAGAACAAGATGGAAAAAAAAAATGAAACACGCGTTTTCCCTGTGCCTTGAGCGTACGGCATATTGTATGTTATTTTTTATTCTTTCGTTGGACGACACGACGAAGAAAGTGGATGAAGAGAAGAGAGAGAGAGAGAGAGAAAAACATGAGAAACAAAGTGTAGGGGTCGGTATTTCCTTATGGGACTTGAAGCATGAGGGACGAAAGGGCAGAAGGAGGATCTTGAGAAGGTTTGCATTTGTGCAAGGTCTCTCCCGGCTCTTGCACCTTTCCTCAAGCGAATTGTATTCTCTTTCTCTTTCTTTCGTTATTCTTCTCTATCTCCTTCCTTCTTTTCTTCCAAGCCTCTACTTTTCTCTCTCTCTCTCTCTCTCTCTCTCTCTGGCGTGTTTGCGGGTGGAAGAACGAACCTCACATGTAATATTCCTCGCTCGAAGACGCTCATATATATTTATATATGTACACATATAAGTGTACGTAGATATATACGTAGTTTTCATACACGATACGATTTATATGATTTTCATTCGCCCCAGAACTTGCGTGTTTTACCCCGGAAAATTACACGAGGACATGCATCGTCGAGGTGAACTATTCATATGCACAATTCCGCGGAACGTTTATTTTTTTCTTCGCATATTCTTTCATAAATATTAGAACAACTGTCAAATTTCGGAAAATTGTCAACACCACCAATTTCCTTCAAGACTATAACAAAATCTATTGAGATTGAAAGTCAGAAAAGAGATTAGAAAAAGGTTTAGATTGTATCGCATTAAAACGTTATGCACGAAAAATACTTGAACATCAGCTGATCGCGGTCAAGCTCGTGACTTCCGATTTTTACCCGTGAAATCGAGAAAGGATCTCGAGAAGGTTCTACTGTGAAAAATCAAGTGTCATTTCTTTTTTTATTCGGAGTGACTTTCGTGAGAGTAGAATAAAACGACGAGCAGGCAATTGGTTGGCTTTTTTTTCCTAACTCGTAATCCAAACAAAACTCTCTCCAAAATCAATATCAACATGCACACGAAATGATTTAAGAGACAGAGAGAGAGAGAGGGAGGGGGAGAAAAAAGAGAGAGATCTCGTAGGGGTCATCGGTGTAGAAACTTATAGGGACGTTTTCACAGGCTTGAGCTTATCCATTCGATAATGCCCGTCGTTTGTGTCTGTACGACTGTCTGGCGACTTGCAGAGAAACCAAGTTCGTAGAACTTGCGGAGAGAGACGGAAAGAGAGACAAACGAAGGAAAGAGGAAAATAGAGATACGGCGAAAGAAGAATAAGAAGAAGCAGCAAGGAATAAAAGGACGGAATGAGACGAGGAAGAGTGGAAAAGAAAGAGAGAGGAAGGGAACAGTGGAGATAAAAAGAAAAGAGCGGGGGCGGAGGGGAAAAGGGAATGGAAAACGTGCGCAGCTGTGAAACGTGAGACGCAGACGACGAGAGCGCCTCGTTGTTTCTTCGTTCTACCGCCACGAGCGTTGCTCCCAGGGAGACCGAAACATTTTACCAACACACACATTTACGGAAAAAATATATGAAAACACGTTAAAGTTGGGTAGCCAAATTTTTCATATAGAATTTTCAAAACCCTTATATATTTATATGCAAATATAAATACATGCAAAGGCCATACAATGTTTCTTAAAATATATTTATGAATACTTGTGCACAATTCCAAAATATATAAACGTATGTAGTTAAAAAAATATATGTATACAAAAACTCACGCGGCGGTGCCAGGAAAAAAGTGGGGGAAATACGTGTGCGCAGCGAATGAACTAGAGAAAGAGAGAGAGGACAAGAAAGAAGAGGGGAAAGAATCGAGAGAGTCTCGAAGCTGGAGCGGCAGTGCAGTGCGGACGTCGCCACCGTCGCCAGCAGCATCGCGATTCTCCCCTCTCCTTGGGGGTTCACTCGTATTTACTTCATTGTCTTCCCCCACTTCGAGGGTGCTCACGAAAAATAAAAAGAAACAAATAAACAAATATTGGGCAACAGCATTAGAACGACGGGATTTAAAAAATTACCACATTAAAAGAAAACAAGTGAAACAATTCCATGAAAATAAAAAAATCCCGACACGAGTGCGAGAACTGATGGAACAAATAAAAAATATTAAAGATGAAATATCGCACCGGCTGACTAGTAACGAAAACAGCAAACGTTCGCGTGGTTTTTGTGGCTCTATAGTGCACGAAAGCTCGTGCTCTCGTGCGTGTGCGATCGACCAAATCATGTGAGAACCAAGCAGAATAAACCAGAATACAAATAAAGAGAAAAACAAGAAAAAATGACAAGCAAACTCCGAGGGAGAGAGTAATTTGTGTGTGATTAATAAATTATATAATTGAAAATAAAAACAATTGACAATTAGAAATTGAAGAAGTTGGGATCTGGCAGATTCGTTTTCGTAATTATTCTTGCGAATACGACAAAATATTTGTCGACGAAAAATTGTGAAGCACTTATTGAATAACATAATTAAAAAAAAAAAATCCTCAAAATAATAGAAATAATAATAATGCGGAGCCTGGAGATTCATCTCGAGCGCTTATCGACGAGGAGAATCTCGTCGCGAGTTTTCACGATGTTTTTCAACCGAGAGCCTGGCAACAGTGACCCAAGAAATTCCATGATTCCCTCGGGCTTTATCTCTAATTTTGCATAATATCAAAATCGGATGTAAATTTGAATTAAAAAAATAAAAATAAACATAGTTTAAAAAAAACGATGCACAAATCTATTTTTTTCGAAAAAATCAGAATAAATGAGCAACGGAAAATTGTGCCAAATTTTCTGTACGAAATCGATCGATTACCTGAGATATTATGATTAACGTCGAGTTGAAATAAAAAATCAAGTTTCCTATGATCTTTTGCTGAGAGAAAAAAAAGTAGATCGGGAGGGGGCAAACGTCGAGAGTGAGAGTCGAAAGATCGGTTCGTAACGATCTCGTATGGATAATCTCAAGACAGCTGATAAAACTTGAACGAGTGCGTGTGACAGTGAGAAAAAAAAGTAGAAAATCAATGAGCGTCGTCGTGTTTACGTGGGAAAGTTTTATCGAATTTTCAATTTGACATTAAAGCCTACAAGTCCAATTCCTCGGTTTCGTAATGGAAGCATTACGACTGGCTATTCAGTGAGTCTGATGAAAATTAATTTACCAATTATTAAATCAAAATAATTAGAACAAACATAGAGTATAAAATGATTTTATTTATAATACAACGAATTGTTAAGTTTAATGAAGTTTTCATTAAAAATTGTGTTGTTCATAAAATTATCTGTTAGCAATAAATGAAAATACGAAGCTCGATCGAATGTCAATTATTATTGTACCGCGCATTTGCGTTTATTTATAACTTTCTGAAGATTAAAAAAAAAGTTTAATGACATTGATTAAAAAATCAAATCGAAATAAACAAACAAACGGAAACTGCAGTTTTATCGAGTATGATGATAATTTTAACACTTGACACTAGAACCAAAACACAAAACAAACTCTTGATGAAAATTGATTGAGTGAAAAAAACATTCGAAAATATATTATTCAATGAAACAAATTCGTTTAATCGATTTACGAACGAAACAAAATCAGGGCATTATAGTGAAATTGTCTGCAAAATTTCAAAAGGACTCACCACCTCGTATTCGAAAAATTAGCAATAAAAGATCTCACAGTTTTACACGCGTTCTTATGGGGAGTAATAAAAAAAAATTCACATTTCTCGGAATAGGCTTGAAACTTTACCACGTATTTTTACTTTTTTTTTTAAATTACAGAGAAACATATGACGAAGTTTGTCTCAAAAAATCAAAAATGTTGACCGTTTATTTTCGAAGATACAGCGACATAAAATGTCAATGCATTAGATGCGAGAAAGTGGTTATTTTTCAAACTCAAAATTTCTTATCAAACACTTTTCCCGAAAGCAGATATGTTTCAACTTCTTAAAGAATATAAAAAAGAAAATTATTATAGACAATTACGCGAGTTAAATGTAAGTTTCTAAAAATAAGCCATAAAATTGACTATTTAACGAGGATCTATTGCCATAATCATAATAGTATACACAAAGTAACGGCAAAATGAGCAAATACAATTTTTCCAATAATTTTTTGAAATTTCGCGTGAATCTCAGTGAGCGTCGTATTATAATGTGTTAAAAATTTGAGAAAGGTTCACCGTCTGGTAATCGAGATATTCAGTGTTTAAAATCGCCACTTTACCATGAGGTTTTATGGGAAGTTACGAAAAAAGACGATGTTTAACAACTAATAACCCGATTTCTAAACGGTCAAAATTCCTCAAATTTTTCCCACAGTTGAGTATGACTGTCAAGAAGATTCATACGAATTAAAAAGAATTAAACTTGGAATAACGAACGCATGAGAAACGATCGAACCTCCTCAACGTGATTGTGGCCAAACCACTACCTTAAGAAATAAAAAATTGTTCCATTCTTATTGATTAAAGTGTCGACGAAATATTCAATGTTCTTTTTTTTTTTTTCAGGACGAGACTCGGGGAGAGGATGGTCAGTATGAGCTCAATGCTCGTCGAGACAGTGAGCATTAATTATGAGGATTTCAACGAGAGTTTCCTCACGTGCGGGACGTGCCTTTGCGTTTACGACGGTAGCGAGCACACCCCCAAACTTTTGCCATGTTCCCATACAGTGAGTTTGACGATCTAAATCCAACAATGAAAATGAAATAATCATTCTTCACTCGAAAAACCAAGAACAATGGAAATTCTTTCAATACTTCATAAATTTTTTTTCAAAAAATAACAATAATAATGATAAACTTTAGTAAACAGACTAATTTTTCAATTTTTTTTATCAGGTGTGCCTGCATTGTTTAACGAGGATAGCGGCGTCGCAAACTCGTGAAGCCGGTGCTTTCCGTTGCCCGATATGCCGAGAATTAATAACAATACCACGAGGTGGTGTTCCAGCCTTGCCACCAAGTTTTCTCGTCAACCAACTTTTGGATTTGATGTCACGACAGCGTCGCGAAGTGAGTCATTTCAATTGAAATATTTAATTAAGTAACCCAATCCAATTTATTATTATATTTACAATAATAGTGGAATAATTAATGAAAAGAAAAGTGACAGTAACAGCACAAGCGACAACGACAATAATAATCATTCATTTAAATACGAAAAGTAATAAAATAAATGTTATTGCAACAATATGAACAGTAATTATGAAATATTAAGGTTGTTATTGATAATAAATGCAAGTTTTTTTTTTGTCGAATTAGGTAATTCCAAAATGTTCGGTTCACAACAACCAAGAATTGTTGTTTTGCGAGACGTGCGACACGGTGTTTTGTACGGTATGCACCGGTGGAAGTCACGCGGGCACATCGCCTGGCTGCACCGAGCACACCATTATTCCATTTAGCATCGCCATAAAACGCATGTCCGAGATATTGTTGTACAAAGCGAACGAATGTATCTCAAAGGTAATAGAAAATGAATGAATCGAAATGATTTAGAAAATATTTAATAAGGAATGATAAGAACGAAGATAATAATCGTACAAATTTGTGATGTTCAGTTGACACAAGCTCAAGAGTCGGTAACGACGGAACTGCGACGATTGGATACGGCGATGGAGAGATGTTTGAGTGTCGTGGATGCCGAATTTGCCGAAATCATAAGCAAGGTTGAGAAACGAAGGGCAGAACTGCAGGCGGCGGTCACGGCCGCGGCGAGAGATAAAAAACACGTTCTCGAGGAACAACACGCACTGATCGAGGCCGAGAAGAACAAAGTTCAACGAGAGTGCGAAGGTTTGCAATATCAGGTGAGGCGCACGATCGAAAGTAAAAATAAATAAGCGGAAAAGAAAATACAGTCATTCGTTCTATTTTGGAAGCGCTCATTGATGCTTTTTCTTTATTGTTTTGATATTATTATTATTATTCGTTCAAGGTGGAGGTACGAAATATAACACAGAGAATAGGGAGCTTAACGGACCAGCTGGACGCGGCAGTGGCGTTGAGCGAACCACGCGAAAATGCCTTTATAACTGCCGAATTTGGTCACAACGATGCGATGACGGAATTGGAGCGTGCCCTCGGTTCATTCGGCCGTGTCAGATCGAGCACGACATTGCCAGGTGACGCGATATTCGCTTTATTTGCATTATTTTCGTGTCTAATTGCCCAATCGTTCCTATTCGGCCCAATTTGCTATTCTGGGTTCATTTTTCCGAATATTCCCACCAATTCATTCTTATTTGTAGAATCGACAAGGTCATAGTCTATTCTTGTCGTAAACTTTTGGATATCGAATCCTATTTTTTTATTCCTTTTTTATTTCTCTTCATATTGAATCCTAATCTCCATAATTTTCCTATTTTCTACAACAAAATCTATTTTCTGCTTTATCGCGATTTTTTCTACTACTACGTTCGTTTCGGTTTTAATGAAATTTACATCATTAGAATACAGAGCAACATGTTTTTTTTTCTCAAGTATTTTTATAACTTATGATATCGACTCAATTTTATTGGCAAACGTAGTTTCTAGGTCTCAAAATCAATTGCTCATTTTTCGTTAGCAAACTACATGGGAATGACGGGCTCTTGTTAAGAAAAAATGTATATTTTGTCCCATTCCATATGTAGAGAAATTGTAACATCATGGATTTGTTTCCACTGAGAAAAAAAAATTGTTCATCAAACAAAATCTTATTTAGTTGGACGAAAAATAGTGAATCCAACAGTTCTTTTTGTTTTTGTTCCACAAAATTCAATGCGAAAAATTGTTCGTAACTGTCGCAATAATTGAGAAGAAAACAGTATGAATTAATAAACGAAAACTTTAATCGCATTTCGATTAATCGAATAAAAAAAAGAATAAGAAAAATAATGAATTTTTTTAGGTTTGTGTCGTGCGAGTCTGAAAGATCCGGCAATAGCGAAATTGCAAGCTACGGTTTTGGTTGAAACGGTCGATTATCACGGTCATCCGAGGAACGCGGGCGGTGATCCGATCGGTGCGGAACTCGCTCTCGCCGATCCTATTAACCCGAACGACACCAATTCGACTACGATCGAGACCGAGGTTCGTGACCTTGAAAATGGAACTTACGAAGTATTGTTTCGACCACCGTCCGCCAGTCGATACGTCCTTAAATTGTCCGTTTTCGAAAGACCCATCAAGGATTATCCACTATTTTTTAACGCCACCGAGCACAATGAACCGATCAAAACTTATGGGCGACGAGGCAGCGGCAAAGACGAATTTCATCAACCTGTTGCCGTTGCCGTTGACGATGACGGTCTCGTTTATGTCGTCGATACTGGAAACTCACGTATTAAGGTACGTTTTGTTTTTTTTTGTTTTGTTTTCCATAAAAATTTATCGGCGTGCCATGGGAATAATTCAATTCCCGACAATAGAGAATTTCGTACAATAACGATTGATTTTTTTCTACTAAAATGGAGTACGTTTCTATCGTTTTTTATCGTTCATTTTTTTTTTTTAAGGGATCGTGTCATAAAACACTAAATTTTTTAATTAATGTTGTTGTAGTTCATTACTTCAAATCATTGATTGTCGAATTCATTGAATTCTGTGCAAATTTTTGAATCAAAACTGTGACTTTCTTTTTTAGGTTCTTGACGAAAATCTAGAATTTCAAAGGCATATTACGAACGAAGGTTTGGAAGGACGGAGTTGCACGGGAATTGCAGTTTCTGAGCAGGGCCTAGTAGTCGTCAATTGGCGAACACGTACGATCACGGAAATGAGTACATTGGGTGACACCATACGTTCATTTTCCCACAATGCATTTCAGGTATGGTTATATTTTATTTTCAATTATTCTTCGGGCGATGATGGCGTACCAATATAAAGAAAAAAAATCAAATCTTTAATTTACGACTTATTTTTGAGCTTATATTTGAACCATTTTCAAGATTTTTTCAAACTTTCGTACACGTGTTTACTGTTCATTAAAAACACATGAATATTTTAGAGAAATAAATCAACCAATTTAAAATTTTTATTCATCAAATTCTGAAATAAAATTGAATGGAACAATAATCTCGACTCAATCTTGGTACCAATACTGAAAAATAGCCTAAACTCGTTATCGAGAATCGTAGTTGCCAATTACAAGAAAAAAAATGTATTTTTGATACAACTTCTTTGAGGTCATCACTTTCATCTGTTTCCCGAAAAAATGTTTACGTGATCCTGAAGCATCACTAAATTTGCGTACACAGTTCCAGAAAATTCTACTCAAACAGTTTCAAATCTATTTCATTGTGAAAATTCTGTATTTTATGAACTTCTACTCAATTTGCGGTTGAAATATATTGAAAAAATAGGAACCGATCGACGTGGCAGTGGACAGAAGTTATGGTCACGTTCTCGTTGCCGACAACGGTCAAAGTTGCGTTTTCGTTTTCGACTCGGATGGGAAGATTCTCTTCCAGGTGAGAGTGCGTATTTTTAACTTTTTTTTTTCAATACTCCCAGCAATATTTGGAAAACTCCTCAAATGAATCCATAATTCCGAAAAAAAACCATTTTACGTTTTTTCAATGATAAAAACTGATTAATTATCTTCACTTATAATTGCAGGTCGGAAAACGAAGCATGTTCAAATTAATAAGCGCAGTGACTGTCGGCCCAGCCGGAGAAATATTACTCGCGGATTCTCGGATTCAAGTTTTTTCAGCCAAGGGCGACTTCTCTGAGGAAATTTACGGCGAAGGTCGAAGTATGTTTTTTTTTGCCTTTCAACTAAATTATTTGATAAATATTGAAAAAAATGAATTCTATTATTTGGAAAAAATATAAAATATTTTCGAACAATTGAAAATCTATCAATCACATCGCGTTTTTGACGTTCGGCAAATATTACAATGTTTTCCTCAATCAAATTCAAATCGAAGAAACTTATTCTTACTGTAACAATTAATTGACAATATTTCTTAAACAATAATTTAATCTATAAACAGAAAAAGGAAAATACGGGGGAATAGCGGTGGACATGGAAGGAAAAATCGTCGCCTCGAGAAGCGACAAAGGTCGAAGTATAATTCAAGTGCTGAAGCTTGGAGGCGGCAATTTATTGACGGAGATCGATTCGCACAGCTCGAAATTACGACGTCCAACGGGGATCGCGATACTTCCGGGTAATTATTTGGTAGTCGTTGACTTGGGCAACGATTGCATTAAAAAGTACAGGTATTGGTGAATCCAAAAAACAGAAGAAAAGAAAAAGCGTAAAAACACAATTTCCACGGAGTTTAAACGAGGAAAACCGATATTAAATTAATCCGGTTCACTGCCTATCTCGTGAAAAACCACGACAAGCATAAAGATAGATTTTTCTTTTTAAACTACAAATAATCGTAAGCAAAAGGAAACAAAAGGAAAGAATTCCAAAAATCAAGATCAACGGCGATATGCGATTTTTTAAATTTCACAGACGATGAAATTTTCACTGTACAATTGTTGTACAGAGACGAAGAAAGATAAGAAAGGCTTGTACATATATTTTTTCAGTATTAATAATTAGCAGAATGTATGACAAGAGGAAAGGAGGAAAAACAGTGATTTGAAAAAAAATTAACTAATTAACTACGCGGAGGATGAAAAAATAATGAACAAATTCGAACGATAACTCATCGAAGCCACCGGAGAAATAGAATTTTTTTCTTTTTTTTAATTCTTCGCATTTATGTCGATTTAATGTTTTTTAAAGAATTTTTTTAAAAGTTAATATTTTTATCGCCATTCGATTGATAACTAGCACTAGGGCGTTATTTTTATGCGGCAAATTGGTAAACTAACAAATTAGTTCGTTCTTCGTCGCAATGTTCGGCTGCCCATGTTCGCCAGCTACCGACAGCCTGTTTATTTTTTATTTACACGTAAAGAGCTAGTCTTTTTGACGTTCGAGAATTAAACGTGTGTTTGAATCAAAAGCGGAAGTGAAGGATCGAATAAAAATTAAAAATCAACCAATTCGTCAGTAAAAAGCTCAAATTTTTTATGATTCCGATTCCGTGAATTTGTCGATGTCAATTTTCATGTTTTTTTTTTTCGTTTCATGGGGCAACGTTTTACTTAAAGAATCTCAGTTAACTCGTATATGTATATATTTTTTCTGTCCTTATTTTTAACGTACATCTCAAGTTTCATTCTATAGCAAATTTTTTTACCAACGCGTCCATTTTGTTCTTGCAAAGTATTTCGTTTCTCGAATAACTGACAATTCATTTTAGAGTTGTACCGATATTTTTTTTTTACATGAATATAATTAAAATGTAAGAGAAGCACTAGGGAATTAACAAAAAAGTTATCTTGCGATAGATCGTATGGGTTGAGGATTTTTCAAATCGCGAAAAACATTTCGTTTTTTTACCAAGTCTCGATTTATTCGACTTCGACTTGTAGCTAATTTGGTTTTTCCGTATTTTTTTGATAACCTAGGGGATTAAAGAGAGAAAAAACGTGTACGATAAATGGCCAGAGACATATTTGTAAATATATTTCACAGAGGACGCATTTACAAGACGCTTATAGCAATTAAACGAAAAGTCGAATTAACATATTATTTTGTTACATGAGGAAATGTAAGAGCGACGTGTCTCTCTTCCTCGAACTATTTTTCTCCGATTTGTAGGTGTCGCGTCTCTCGCAGTCGTCCTAAAAACGTCCTACGTATTGTAATGATTAAAAAAAAAAGAAAAATAAGCAAACGTTCGTTATCGACTGGGCGAGAAAAATATTGCGCTTTGCGTTCGACTTAAATCGACTGATTAATTCGATTGATACGTTTTTCTTTTTTTTTTTCCTTTTCGTCGTTTATTCTCTCGTCGTTTTGTCTTTTCGTAACGGTATTTTTTATAATCTAGTCACGAACGCATACAATCACGATTTATTCATTAATGTACTCGATGGACTGTTCAATCGTAATGTTTAAGAAATATGAAAAGGGAGAAGCAAAACAAACAAACAAACAAACAAAAATCACGTAATCCTTGCGGTGTTTAATCATTAAGTACTACTGCGTTTAAAATAGTACTCTGTCCTGTAAATAAAACCGAGCTTTCGTTCTATAGCCTCAGCGTTTTATTTCATTCCACGAAATATGAGTTATACGTGAAATCGAAGATCATGCCGTGTCGAAAATTCTTCGACGGAAGAACAGAGAACGGGAAGGTAAGTATAGAAGAAAATACGAATTTATCAGTAATTTTTTAATAATTATTTTAATGCGAATAATAACATTTGGATAACAGCTAAGGCGAAAATCTCGGTCATAATTATGATACATAATGTACAAAAAACGTCCCGTTGCTGTTTTTTTTTTTTTTTTTTTAGCTACGTCTATATATTTATTCTTTATATATATTTCCATTACAAAAAATATATATGTGGCGCTATGTATAGCTCTCGCTATTCATTCGCGTATTCCATAATAGGTTATAAACGTTATGCGTTTAAGTAAACAAATTACGTAGATACGTCGTTGGCTTAAAAAACAAACAAAAAAAAACAATTTGTCGTTCATACTCGTTTTTTCCCGAAAATTGAGTAAATCGAAGGTCACTTGGTTCGGCGATTAATCTAATATCTATATATTTATAGATAATGTAGATATACATAGATATATTTTTCGAAAATATTTAAAATTCATTTTTTTACCCCTTTTTCATGTTTCACGTATTTATTCTAAACTCTAAATTACAAAAAAAAAAAAAAAAACAACTTGCACTTCCGTCAACGCCACTTCGGATACTTTCGATTTGTTGCTTTGTTTTGTTTTTTTTTTTTTTTTTTTTTTTCATTGAACTGATTTTTATTAGCATTTATGGCACTTTGAACATTTTATCGTTTTTCGGGATTCTATTCCGAATAAAATATTTTTCAAGATATTTTTCTAACAGTGTTTTTTTTTGCCGCTAATTTGCTTTTACTTTTGCTTGTGTGCCGAATTATATGGAATGATTCATTCTACTCGATTTGGTGACGAAATAAAATAAAAATAAAAACAAAGGAGAAAAATTAAAACAGTAATTAACGACAAAAAGATAACGTTCTTTCAACAAAGAAAAAAAGAAAAACAGTAAATAAAAATCTTTTTTACACAGGTCAATAATTAATTCTAAATTAAACTTGCGTAGATTCTAATTTAAAAAAGGTAATAATTAGAAAGAACAATCTACCAAGATTTTTCGTCGGTCGATGTAAAAAAGAAAATTGCACTTGAATGTTTTTTTTTTTTTTTTTTTTTCGAAACTAATTTTCTCTCAATTTTCGTTGCGCTCATATGTTGCACAACGAAGAAATTGTTGCGAGTGAGTTTTCGAAATTTTGGCGTTTCTCTTATTCACGTTACGTTTTTTCCACGGTTGAGAGAAAAAACGCTGGGCAAACGACGAAATCAAAAAGAGGAAGGTTTTCGTTTGTTTTCGTTTTTCATCACTGCGTTGAACGACGTCGCTCCGTGTGATTTACCGCGGCCATTGCCTCTTCCGGCAATCTCAATGGGTCCGATAATATGTCGGTCGCTGTGCACAAATGCCTTAGCGAATTTAACACCGCTGAGAACATAAATTAAGTAAATGATTTTTAGATTCCCATATTCTTAAGTATTTAAGGATTTTGCAAAATTCTTTAAAATATATCGACAATCGAACGTACTTTTGAATGGAAATAATAGAAAATGAATTAAGAGAAATCACAAATAATATTGTTCTGTAAAAGTTTAATTCATGGGGAATAGCAAAAGATCAAACTTAAATGAAAAGTTTACAAATGTTTTCATAATAGATTCAAAAAATCGTATATCGTCGTTTTCGCAAATAAAAAAAATGGAATTTAAACCAAATAATCGTCTCTTACCTGGCCTGAGATCGACGAGGGAGCAATGTTGCTCGACCCAGAGTATCGTGCTCCTGTACATATCCTCAATACTGGACGTAGAGACCGAGGCATTGAACGATATCATCAGAGGCTCGAGCAATATGCTGAACTGTTTATAACTTATTAAGAAAAACAACAACGAACGAAACCCAAGTCATTCGAAATTTTAAGAAGGAAAAAACAAAGAATAGATCATTCGAAAAATCTTGTTGTGAAAAAGGATACGATCCAAAACTTCCAATTTTCTCTTGTACGTTTCCGAACGTATTCGTCGAACATCTCCTTCATTTTGTTAGTCCTCTGTCGGGAAATCGGAGCTCCAGTCGCTGGTAGCATTGATTGGCAATTACTAGAAAAAAGTTCACAATTAAAAAAAAGTAATAATATCAATTTTTTTAAATAAATGTTCGCTCCGGTTGATGTCTGCATCGCTCAAATGCAACTTTTCATTCTACTCTATAATTTATTCAATTCTTAACACTTTTCTTTGTAAGTTAAAGAAGCATAAAAATTGTCGATGCGAGACTGAAACTTTGGAATGAAAACGTGGAAGGTCGAGAAGATTCGCGGAGCAATCGGCAAAAAACAGGAAAGTAAGAATAGCGTTGAATAAAATTAGTGCTGCCGATTAAAAAAATAATTACTATCATGCAATTTTTCTTTCCATTACCTAATCGAAGTATTAAGACACTCAATTTGGTTTTTGAGACTGTCCATTTCTTCCTTCAATTGATGCCTCTCAGCCCTCAATTGTTTTATATAATCCGCACCTTTTTGTAGCATAGCCGCTTTGCTCATTTTGGTGTTTGGATTCTGATTCAATTGAGGTATAAGACTGTGAAGCATGTCAAAGCCATTTTTAATGTTATAACGACGCTTTTGCTCGGCGTGAATGTGACCGACGCGTCGTTGTTCCTTGTACTGTCCCCTCTCCGGTTGTTGCCCCTCACCCTTTCCACCGTAATTACTTCGTGAAGGTGATAACGGACTTCCCAGGCTCATTGGACTGTGCAATGGACTCAGACTGGTTCCTTGGGGGCTGTGGGCCTTTGATGAATCCTTTGGCGAATTTGGGCTACTGCTACCCTGATGATGCTGCTGCGATCCTTGACTCTTTGATGATAAAAGTACTTGTCCGGATGTGTTCTTTTTTGAAAAAAAAAAATTTATAAATTAACGGAATATATATCAAACTAAATCATTATATTTTTTTAAACACTTTTTCGTTTTTTTTTTGATAAAGAAATCTCTGGAGGTCAAGAATTTATCTGTTATTCTAAAAACTTTAATCACGAGACAGTAGTCATTAAATTTCGATCAAAACATTATTTCCACTACAAAATCTTATTTTTAGGAATTTCTATATTTCGTGCAAATATTGTATTTTCTCCATTTTTCACCTGTTGTTGTTGGTTCTGAGACATACTCGATGAATTCGTGATCGTCTGTATCGTTATTGGTGCTGCTATATGATGTGTTGTATTATTTGAAATTTGTTGTTGTTGTTGTGACTGCGAAGTTTGTTGCTGTCCCGAAGACGCAGAACTCGGCGATAACATGGGCAATATGTGCTTCACCGAATTCGACTGACTCGAAGTTGCCATAACTTTGTGCTCGGGCCCACTACTCACTGTGTACAGCCCCGTCGTATCTTGATTTAAAAAAAGGAATTAAAAAAAGAAACACAAGATTTTGATTATTTGTGATGAGAGAATATTTAGATGATTATTCCATTGAAATTTTTATTTACAAACTGATTGAATCGTTCAAGTGACAAATATAAGATTTAGATCCCAATCTAATATTTGTAATTTCTAGAGATTTTGCGAAATAATTCGAGTTCTTTGAAATATAAAACTATACTTATTTGTTAAATAATTCTGTACACTGTTTTTGTTGAAATTTGAATTTTTGGTACTCACTGTTGGTAAGTAAATGGGCGAGTAAGACATTGTTGTTTATATTTAATGCAGGATCACTGACTGCCGAGACGAGAGGAGGAGGTTGGAGTCTCGGTGGCCCCAGTGAAGAACTGCTTCGCGAACGATTTCGCGCTTTCATTTGATACTAAAAAAAATACAAATAAAATAAAATCGTGATTTGTTGATATTCGTTGTTGATATTTTTCTTTCCAAGGATCAAAAAAAATGTCTAATCCTGCACAAACCTTGGGTACGGCAAAAACTTCTTCCTTTTCACCCGTGGAATTTGTTTGTGTGGGTCTCGGCAAAAGTTTTGTGGGGTGCAATGCAGGTGCGGTAAGATCGAGACCGGAAGGTCTGCATTGTAACAAAATATGCGGTTGGTTTGGCTGATTCGTTGACACTGTCACTACTGGTTGGCCGGCGAGAGTCTGTAATTAAAAATCATTTTCCATTAAATTTTATATTTCTGAAAAACGAACCCGAATAACACAATTTTTTGATTTTGATTTTTGATTTTTTACCCAATTTTTCACCCAATTAAATCATTCAAATATCATATTTACGAATGATTGAAATTTTGTCTACTGTTTTTTGCTCTTTTTTTCTTTTTTATCAATACTTATAAAACAGAGTAAAATAATACAATTATTAATTACCTTGAAGCCACTATTACGAAATTTACATTGTTGAGCATTAAAGTTTGGTCCAGGAGCTGTAAATTTATAGCCTTGCTGGGATTGCTGAACGATTTTGAAAGATTCCGTAATTGGTTGCTGCTGTTGTTGCGAAACAACTGAAGGCAACGGCCTTATTGCACGGGGCTGCGGACTTGTTTGTCCATAACTTGTGGCTCCGGTCATGTGACCCGTCATTTGACCCGCATCACTGAGAGAATTTAACTCGACCTGATTTACACTCGAATTTAATTGCACAGTTTGCAAATCTATCGAAAATGGTTGCTGCTGCTGTTGTTGTTGTTGTTGTTGTTGATAAGCCACGACTTGGGCATTTTGACTATAAGAATTTTGCTGCTGTTGAGCTTGTTGAATAACTCGATTCGCCCGAGACGTCGATCTTCCGTTTCGAGACTTCTCTCGCACTATTTGCTGACTCGAAATTCCTGCTGCTTCGAAATGTTGCCTTCCCCCGCTATAATTATCACTTAAACTTCTGAAAAAATAGTAAAGAAATTCTCGATAATGATTAATCGAAAGTGGTGTGTGTACTGGGTCTGTGAGACCCAGCTTACGAACACTTTTTATTTACATTTTATTTAACTGAAAGAACAGGCTAAAAATTCACAAGCAGCAAAATGTTGCCAGGTCTCTCAGACGCGACTGTAAACTCCTAACTCTCATTTTTCTATTTTCTAATAACGTTTTAAATGTGAAAGGAAGTTATGATTCAATTTTGATTGGCACAATTTTTTTAATGCTTTTTGTTAACCTTTCCGACATTAATTCAAATTGTTTTCATACTTTTATTTTTAATTTGCAGAAATTTAAGTTTAATTTCTTTTTTGTTGTTTTTGTTTAATCTTGAAACTTAATAATTCGGTTATTTTAAAAGAAAAAAAAGATTAGTTTAAAGAAAATGACTCACACATTATTTCTATAAATTGATGAATTTTCTGGCTGAGTGTAAATTTTGGCGGTGTATTGAAGGTTTTGTAAATCTGCATTTTCTTGTTGCCTCTGTTGGGTGTGTTCGTCGCGTTGGTTTTGCTGATTAGCTTGATTAGTCGATTGATTAGACACTACCGTACTCTCGTTCATTTGGCCAACTTGATTCGCACTGTTGTTGGTGCTGTTGTGACTGTTTATCGGTTGCATGAGCTCGAGTTCGGAATAATTACTACTGTTTAAACCACCCTGTCTAAACATATCCTCTTCCTCGGGTACGGAGGGCAATTTCGTGTTCAAAAATTCTTGCAGAGGTTCGAGGGTGTCCATGAAGTCGTCTAAATTTGGCTGCAGCGGCCCGAGACTCGGTTGAATAAAATCGGCGAGATTCGCACCTCGGGCTGTTTCAAAACAATTTTTGTTTATTTTTTCATTAGAAAAAGCAATTATTCAACTTCTTTTTTCAGTAATTCATTATTTCTGTCCACATTGTCCAAGTATTTTCGAAGTAAATTTAAAAAAAATACCAATTTCACGTGGATCCGGAAAGTATAAGGGTTGATTTGAAGTTATGGTTGAAAATAACGTGTCCGTCATTAATTCCATGTAATCCTCATCAACCATCATGCTGTGAACACTCTCCGAACCGGGAAAACCGTTCAAACCCCCATAAGAGTTTCCAAGACCCGAACCAAAGCCCCCTGACGAACACATACCGCTGCCCCAATCCAGCATGTCCATCGATTCCAACTATAATTTTAATCATGTAAATAAATATCGAAAGATCTATATGACGAAAAGTTAAAAAAAAACAAAGAAATATTCGAACAAGTGAACTTGGGCTAATTTTCAAAATAAAAAAATCGTTAGTTCTGGAAAAGAAAATCGTTCGGGTCCAAATGACCCAGTGTGTCGACGAGAAGTTGAACGAATGAGGCCAGCAAATGACAATTCAAGTAAATACCAAATAAAATGTTCTTAAACTATAAAAAATAAATAAAAAATGAAGTAGGAATTTATGGAAAACTGCAAGGAATGGTGTGAAAAAGAGAACATCTTGCTCACCATATCCGTACCATCCTTGTTCGTCCATCCAAGGATCTTGTTTCTGTAAAACATCCGCCATTTCTTGTACTCAGCAGTCACCGCAGCGAGTTTTCTCTTCCAGTATTTACCCTCAAGTACAACCGCCTGTTTCAATGAAATTTCATCGGGTTAAAAAAATACCTAAATATAGAAAAAAAAGCGTACATTTTGTTTCTCAATTATCATCGGTTCTTCAAACGTTTGAGATACGCGATAAAAAGTAAACCTGGATTTGAGGAATATATCTTCTTATCTTCGGACGCATACTTTTATCTAATCGCCGGAATTTATGGAAAATTCCACTACATTTCTCTGTTTTTCTCGTCTGCACAAAAAATAAGTTTTCTGTTCTTCGTAAAAAAAATTAATAAATAAAAAAACAGTTGTCAAATGAAGTAAAAAAAAAATTAAAAAAACAAATAAGTCAATGAAAGTAAAAACGATAAAAAAAAGGATAAAAATAAGTACAAGCTTAAAGATTGAAACGAAGCTGAACGAAAGAAAATGAAATTATAAAATAAAAATAAAATATTGTGAATTCTCACCTCCGGCTTGTTGTGGGTATCGACGTCGAGTGGCGAAGCGAATTGGCACACGAGAGTATTCTGCTTCAAAATGACTAAAAAAATAAAAATAAATAATAGCAATAATAATAGAAATAATAATACGAAAAGAATTGCGTCTAAAAATACATGAATAACAAAATTTCTCACCGGTTCAGAAAAAATAACAAGAGACAAGGCGGGGAAGGGGAAACGAGTGAGTGAAGAAGGGGCAGAAAGAATCGTCCAGTACGGAAGAAGGGACTACCTCGCGGTGACAGTGTTACAGTCAATCGTGACCGAAAACTCGCACGACGACGTCTCGAGCGAGCGCGTTCCGATCCCGACTTTCCGACGACGCATCTTGCCAAGAAATCGCGAAATTTTGAAACAAAGAATCAGCTGACCCGCCCCGAGTCCGTTTGTTCACGTTTCAAAAATGAAATCCCCAAAATGCAAAACAGAAGCGCGCGAAAATTTGAAAAATCCTAAATCCACAAAAAATCAATCGGAAACGCAATTTTTTTCAGTGTCTTGAATAAATTTGAATACGTCGTCGTTTAGTTTTCGAACTTTTTACTCTTGTGGATTAAAATTATGTCGAATATATTTATATATTTAACGGAATACCAGACGATTTTTAATTATTCATGAAAATTAATCATTTATACGATAATTATTTTGCTGTCAAAAAAAAAAAATGAATTAAAATGCGATTAAATATGACGGAACGATGACACCGTCGCTGAATCGAAATATACACGAACGTTTCGTACGGAGTCTTGGACGAGGACTGAGGTGTTTCAATATCGACGATATCGCTTCTGCTTCTCTTTTCCCATTCTTTTTTCTTGCACATAATAGTCGTGAACGGTCAACCAACACAAGTTACTATATACATATGAACACCTATATACGTATATTAATCTGGAGAATTTAATAAAGTTATGAGAGTGCGAGGGAAACGAGTATGGCAGTAATATGGAAGGGGGAAATGAGAGAATTAATAAAAAAATGATATATATGTATAGACATTCGTATAAATATGTCTTATGTACTAAAATTCACGTGTATATCACGTGCACGTTATTCGTGTTTGCAAATCTATCACTCTTATCAGTAATAAGTCGAAGCACGAGCAAATCCCTTCCCCTCCTTCCCTTTCCTTCCTCTTTTGACTTGTAGACTCGTCGTGTCGATATTCTTTAGTTTTCTTGATCAGCCATTCGCGATAAATTTATTTGCCTCGGTAATAATCCAGGATTAATTATAAAGAGACAAAAAATAAACTTATCGTCTAATTCGTTCTTAATTTAAAGATTTGCTGGAATTTTAGGATATTTTATTTTATTATTATTATGACTTAAAAGCGTTATGGGGAATTTTAGTTTTTTTCTTTGTTTTGGTTCAAAACTTACACTGCATGTGCCAACATCGCCAGATCACGTTGTTCAACCTTATCTTGTCCTTCCATCTTAGTCTTATGCCCTTGAAACGGTTCCATTTTGGCGACGTCAACTTCTGTCTGGAACAAATTTACCATTTCGTCATATCTCGACTGATGTCATACGTTTGTTAAACATAGTACAGTTTTTTTTTGGTAATTATAAACGAGGGACGAAGTTTTTCGAACGATTTCATTTTCAATTTATTTACGAAGACGTTGCTGAATCTACCATTTTTTTTCTACCAGTTTTTTCCCTATGAAGTTATTTTTTTGTCACGTCATCGTGAATTCAGCTATTTTTGAGGATGTAACTTTTTTTCAAAATTATTATAATTAAAAGCATCTTTTTTTAATTGGCACAAGAACGGAGACTCGGACGACTCATTTCTATACTCAATAACATATTTCCCGATAAATAAAGAGACGTAATCAGAAGGAGCGATAATCCCGATAGCCCCCAATATGGAAAAATATTCTAAAACTCCATCCGTGATTTTCCATCGATTTTCGACGAACCGGTTTGCATCTTCCTCTCTCCCTGTTTATATTTCTCGTCTCAATCGTAAATAAAACGAAAGACAATTTTACGATCGTCAAAAAATTGAACAATTATCTTACGATGTATTTTCTGTAATTCTTTCGTTGTTGTTTTTTTTTTTTCTTTTTTTTTTTCAATTGTCAAATGTTACCCTCTTCCCTTTTTCTCTCACCAATTTATTTCCCACTGTATTATTGATACAGCTCGATTCCCGTTTTAAATACACATTTCGAACCTAACATCTTCCTCTGTTTCTTATCATCGGAGAATTTTCTCTTGCGCAGACATAAAAGTCAACATATCGTCTCCCGAGTGACTGGAAGATTTCCAAGCTTCGGTCTACAGCGTCACTTCACAATCAAAAGCTTATCCCACTTGATTTTTTTGCCTTCTACTATTGTTGTTTACCCATGAAGCGTTAATTATTTTTTTCCGAATTTGATTATAACATTTTTGTTATTTAAAAATTTTAATATTAAATCATTTCGGTGATTCTATGCATTTTGTTTTTGTTTTTTTTTTTTTTTTCAAATTTTATTCACGTATGTATGTATTCTTTCCAATTAATTATAGTTATTTTTGTCAATTAATCTTTCTTGGCCATCTTTTTTACCGACTGAGAAATACGCTCGATTTACGTTAGCGATTATCTCGAGATAAGAAATCCAGTTGAAAACATTTCGTCGAATCGGAATTAGGATCAATTTTTGATCGAGCACCAAATAATTAAATCAATTTATTTCTAAATGATGCGATTTTTGAAGGAATTATTCACAAGATAACATGGAAGTATTTTCGTTTATTTTTACAGAGCACAGCAGAATCGTGGGTTTCCGTTTATTATGACCCCCGGACCTCGAGACTGTGCACTCCGTGAGTTGCGTCAGGCGAATAGAAATGTTTACTACGATTCGTTGTCGTCGACGTCCTCGTACGTCGACAGCCCACTTCGTCAATACGGTTTCTCGAGAAACAATACGTTTTTTTTTTCTACAAAGAATCAAAATCCCGCAGTTTATTGAAAATTGATTTTTAAATATTTCTCTTTATTTTTGTTACATTAAATTTTTTCTCATTGGACCAAATTTATAATTATTCATTTTAAATAGTTAAAAAAAATCAAAGATAAAGGGAAAGACTGTCGTTTGTGAGATGTTCAAGGTGATACAAACACGCCAATTGAAGTGGTTATCAGATAAGCCATTATTTTTTCTCGAACTCGATTGCTTCTCTGATAAATGTTGGGACATGCGTCTGTAAAGATCTGCAAATAGCTTCGATAGGATCGTAAAATGAATTCCCACCACAGGTTTCTACTCATTTCATTATCGTTACGATATTTCGATCGTTTTTTTTTATATCTCTTAAAATTAAAGACAAAAAATTAGATATCGAATGATTAATTGGAAAAAAACAAAAATTTGTTAGCATGAATTCGTATCGCGACTGAAAAAACAAATCGTGTAATAATATTCTGTACAAAAAGGCAACAATTCAATGATTCAGGCGAAGAAAACTATTGTTTGTTTTTCTTGATCGTATGATTAAGAAAAAAATCGCAAACAGAGACTCGACAGATGAATTTTCCCGATTATTCTTATCTCCGGATCGCGTACGAGCCTCTTCGTTAAAATTTATCGTCGTCGTCGTCAACGAGAGGGCTCGTGCGTGTATTTGTCACGATGGAATTCGCGTCATCAATAAAGATTATTCCGGCGTTGAAATTCCGTTGGACGATCGTTTCGTAAGTTTCGTTTTTTTCTTTCTCTTTTTATTTGCCGGTCAGTTCAAGCGATCAAGGGCGTATATTCCAAGATTATTAAAATCTTCTGCCATTTCCTGTCTCGCGCCCCTTTCCCTTTGAACTCTATCGTTTCGTGTCTAAAACCATCATTTTTATTCATTCTTTCAACCTTTTCGTTATCGACCCCGATGGCAGTCGAAATTGTCAAAACACGAAACGACGAAATTTAATCGTTTCGTTACGACCAAAGGGCGACCGAACCGATAACGTGTACTCAACTTTGGACTCGTCGATATTTTCTTTGAATTAGGCAAATAAATCGTAGCTTACAAACGAAACAAAACAACGAAAAAAAAGCATGAATGAAATGTCAATAAATCATTGAAAAATCGTCATCGTCGAAAACAATGAATAAACATCGATTTCCTTTTGTATTCAGGCTGCGTTATGAAACACCATTTCAAAGATAATTCGTTTTATCGTTGAAATTTTTCATTCACTTGGATATACGAGAGAGACGAGCCTCGAGAAAATGTCGTTTAAACACGAAAAATTGGTCGAATCGTAAACGATCTTGTTCCACGCCCCCGCGATCATTATCTTTGCAATCTTGATTTACGATCATGTTATTCGCACTCGTACAATTACTCGACTCTAAATAGCACATTTTCACTTGTATTTTATTTAACAAACACGATTGTTTAAGGAGGTTCGATCGTTTCTCATGCGTTCGATAAATCCCAAGTTTAATTGTTTAAAATTCGTACGAATCTTCTTAACAATCATACTCAACTGTAGGTAAAATTTGAGGAAGTTTGACAGTTTAGGAATCGAGTTATTAATTCTAAAATATCGTCTTCTTTCGTAACTTCCCATAAGACCTCATGCTAAAGTTGCGATTTTAAACACTAAATATCTCGATTACCAGACGGTGAAACCTTCTCAATTTTTTTACATATTATAAAACGACGCTTAAGAAGATTCACGCAACATTTCAAAACATCATCTTGGAAAAATTGTATCTGATCATTTTGCCGTTACTTTGTATATACTATTATGATTATGGCGATAGAACTTCGATAAAGATGTTTGGAACACGTATTTCAAATGGGACCAAGCTTATGAATTTTTCATACATTATTACCACAGTTATCTTAAGGCTGTTTGAAAAATTTCAAGAAAATACAACGACCCGTTTGGAAGTTATAATAATTTGAATGTCAAGAAAAAATGGTATAAATTTTTTGAAAATTTGTACACATGTCGATTAGCTGTAGAGAAATCAATTCACTATAAAATATTTTCTATAGCTCCTGCGATGACAAAGTTAAACAGCCTCGAGTATCGGCTCGCGTATCAATCGCTGCCCAGGAAGCAGTTTTTTTTGAGTTTTTCATGCACTAAGAAAAGAATTTTGTTGAACGAACGGAATTTATTCCGTTGGATGACGAGAAGATCGTCAATTCACGTATTTTATTGTTGAATCGCGGATCTACGTCATTCGATTCAACAAAAAAATTGTTTTTTGTTGTCGGACGAAAATATGGTCAATACTTTCGTCCGACAAAATGAATTTTGTTCGTTTAACCAATTATTTGGCTCAGTGTGGTTCTGAACCAACTGAAACTAAGTTTTCCACAGATTTCCTTGGCCCTTGTGCAAATGCGATACAGTTTTGCATTAGGAAAGAGTGGCTGGGGGCAACATTCTGGGGGGCACTCACAGGAACAAGAAAAGTGGAGTGGGGAAAAAAGTGGGGTTGAAGTAAAGGGATGGGGTCGTAAAGACGCGAAAGGTCATACGCAGGAATAGTAAAAAAGAAAAAAAATTGAAATCTCCCTAAATAATAAGCAGTAAATAAATTGAATTGGATTAAAACGATGCTAGAATTTGATCTAGTTCGTCATTTTTTTTTTTCGAAAAATGACGTCAACAAAAATATTATGTTCCGCGATGAAAACGATTCATGAAAATCGAAAAAATTCCATAAAATTGTACGAAAAAACTTTTAAAAACAATTATTAATGATAATAATAACAATACTATTGATTATTTGTCATTTGTGTAGTTCGTACGAGCTTCGTTCGTACCTCGGGGACAATTCTGAGTCGCACGTGCTCCTATCTTATTATTATTATTATTATTATTATTAGTATTTTTTTCTCTTCATTCTTACGTTTGCGCGGTCGTTTCTGACGTCGCAGGCGATCGACCGTGAGCACGTGGATTTATGCGTATGTCGGAAATTTCGCAAATTTTTCGATCTCATTGAATTGTCAATATTTTCATGATCGTCGAAATGGTAGAACTTTTTGTTATTTTCGACGATCATTTCGAAGATACGGATACAAAAAATTTGCGCAAAATAGACAATTGTGAGGATATTTTTATACGATTAGACGGAATTTTTTATTTAAAAAAAAGTATGTAATTCTGAACAAAACTGATGCGGTTTATTTGGAAGAATTTATGGCTACTGCGTGGTTGAAAATTGTTTGGGTGATAAATAAAGAAATTGGTCGTGTGGATAATTAATGAAAAAATAAAGAAAAGAAAATAAAGGGGCCGGACTTTGCGAGGCTGCATTTAATTGTGTTCTCGTTTCACGTTGTTTATTATTATTCTGTTTCGTTCGGGCCGAAGCTCTCTCGTAAGCAACTTGCCGACATTCTCATTCAATTAACTCAATCGCTCGATCCAACGAATCGAGCAGCGGACTTCGCGTCTCTTCCAAATACTTGTGCGCACGCACGACACAAATGAGAGAAAGGAAAGAAAAAAAAGCAACACGAAGGAATAGAAAACAAACGAATTATCGAGAGGATCAAAAATCCACTGATTATTATCGAAAAAATTAACACTTCACCCATAAAACGATTAACTGGTTTACAATTTTTTTTTTTTTTTAATGATAGCACCATTTATAACTTTCCTAAACCTTTTCTCACTCAACTGCTTCATAAAACGATAAAACAACGAAGCTCAATCGATAAAAATTTATCGTCGAATAATTCTTGAAATTTTATGACTATTTTTCCACGAAACACTGCATTTTAATCAGAAAAACATTTCAACAGATTGAACGTATTTATTTTTCGGAATCGGGTTCGAAAAACCAATAATATTTCATCTGTTCTTGTTCCCATATACTCAGCCTCGTTCGAATATTCTTTTCGGATTATTCATTTATTCGTCTTTTAATCATTTTCATTGTCGTCTTAAATCTTCCGTCCATAGTTCTTGTTTTTCGTTATCATTTTGAATTACAGGCAAATTACTAATGAATCTATATCCATAAAACAAAGTCGTGTTAGTTACACCATTTATAACTCAAGAACACCTGGCCCAATTTTTATGATATTTGATTTTTTGGATTTCTCTTAATCCGGAATAGGATAATAAGTATTAAAATATAATATTTATCGATAAATAAATTAAGAATTAATCAAAAAAATAATCTAGCCATTCATTAGAAACGAAACGCAACGGACAACACGACGTGCGGTGTTGTCTATGGTTTGTTTTGTTTGAAAATAACGTAAAACGTTGAACTTCAAGTTGACTTAAAGTTAAGTTAAAGTTTAAATTGACTTAATGTTGACTCAAGTTCA
The DNA here is from genome assembly GCA_013761285.1 of Campoletis sonorensis. Classification (NCBI taxonomy): domain Eukaryota; kingdom Metazoa; phylum Arthropoda; class Insecta; order Hymenoptera; family Ichneumonidae; genus Campoletis; species Campoletis sonorensis. The sequence goes on from JACEOJ010000081.1 coordinate 399,856, forward strand.
ATAAAGCAAATATCTTTCTCGCATGTCGTTAAAATACTTAATTTTTTTTTTTTATTTTCGTTTTCGTTTCATGAACATCACGTTATAATAAAGAATCAAACTTTGTCATTTTGTATTGATTTTCCAAATCATAAATCTGCTCTATCATTGACTGTTTGGCAGAACGAAGTTCGCCGGGTCATTTAGTTTCTTGATAAAATTAAATATTGGATTATTGTGAGAATAGATCGATAAATCAGTGTTTATTTTTGTATCAACATATATCCTCACCTGTACGCAAGGGACATGCACTGAAAGAGTTTGTTGAGTGAAGTTTCGATGCTGAGTTGTTGTGACGTTTTGTCAACAGAAGAATTAGAGACGAATTTTTCGAGGGAAAAACCGATCGGTGCGATGATGGCCAATCTGGCGGCTTCCTCTTCGGGAACTGGCACCGCTAGTTCGTCCTCGTCGTCCTGTGCCTCAGCCTCGAAATCCGAAACCATAAAATGTCCCGAATGTATAGTTTCTCGAGAATCGCGATTCTCTGTTTTGTTCCCTCGATGCCCGCTCTCCCCCTCGTGCATTTGTTGCTGTTGCTGCGTTATTTGCATATTTTGTGATGACGTCATCATCGGAGGCTTACGATACAACAATTCAGCCTGCATCGTGCTTCCGATTTAAATAATCCAGATCCAGATCTGAGACGTTTAAGCTTCACGCCCTTTTCTCGCACTTTTTTTCACATCCAACTCTCGTTTGTTTCCTCACCACCTGCTTTATGAAAATGAAATTTGTATTTTTTCTTCTTCATTATCTAGAACCAACATTATTTTATGGTATTGCACGATAGAATCCTTAGGAAGCAACGAAAAATGTATTTTTTTTTCTTCATTTTAATAATTTTCCGAATCATCCTATTTTTTTGAAGTAGATTTAGTAGAACCTTTTATCGTGTTGAAGTGTGCATCGTTGGAATGCAGCGAAACTTCTTTTTCTTCGTTTATTATTTGTGTATTTTTCGAATTATCCTCATTTTTTTTAACAGATATAGTTTTTTTTGAGAAAAGAGGATTTTTGTTCTTTTTCTCGAAGAGCCATTGTCGTTTTTTTTTTTTTTTTTACAAATTTACGTACATTTTCCTTTCGTCACTAATTCTCTTCTCGTTTTTCGAAAGAATCATTCGTATTTTCTGCTCTGATTTAGAACCCAATTTTGTTATCGTATGGAATTATATTTACGTAACTTTAACAGATTGTTCGATTCGTATGACGAGGACGAGATGAGAGTGATATTCTTATTACTTATTCGCCGGATTGTGCTATTAAACAGCAGACTCAGTCTCAACAAACGACCTCGCTTTTTTATCACTAACGTCTGCACGAAATATTTCCTCTGGCTCTCGTCTCCAAGCCCCGCCACACCATGCACTTTGTACTCTTTGAATTTTTTAATTTCATTTTCATCGTTTATAAAACCGTTCGCAAACCATTCGATTGCCAATTATTACTTTTATATTGCGAGCAATTTCGATTTTTACTACAAAGACCGAACCATTCACCGTTATTTTAATAAACAAAAACATACTTTTGCAGTGAATCCTTCAACTTTTAATAGACGACAACAATGTGGCGAAAAATAGTGTTTGATGAGGTTCGAGACTCGCGTTTGTTTTGAACGTTTTGTTGGACCGTGTGTCTGTCTGTGTAATGGCTAAATTTAAATTCGTCCCGAGCATTTTCTACGCAACGATAAACACGATACATTCGCGGCTTCTTACTATGGTTTAAGCGCCAACGCATAAATATTTACTGCAATAAACAAATTGGATGGGAAGAAAAATCCAACAATAATAAAGAAGAGACACTGAGTTAAAATACCGTTTTAAATTGAATAGCAAATAAATTGAAGCAATAAAACATACGAAAAAGTTTTTTTCTTCTATTATTTTTATTTTATCCCGAATCGTCCCAAATTCTTTAGCAGTTTGAGTTTTGAAGTCGAATAAAAACATCGCCCCATTATCGTACACAACGATTCATAGAAATTTTTGCTTCTGATACGAAAAAAGAGGAATTTCGATGCATTCCAACGGTTGGTGTAAACTTGAACGTTATCGAATCTACAAGAATTTTCTTCGGTTTAATTTCGTTGGAAAGTCTGTTCGCCTATCTCGTAACATGTAATAACCGTGCGTGTCCCATTAGAAATTGTCCCTAATCGTTGACCAGAGCAGAAACCGCGATCTAACAGCCTCGAACGAATGTAAGAGATGGAAATAAAGAAAATAGAAGGGAGCCATTCACTCTCTCGACTGGTCGTTCAAGGTATACTTTACGAATTCTCATAGACAAGCTAAAAGAAAGAAAAAGAAGAAGGAACTTTGCCTACATTTTCATTTGAACGTTTGTTTGATTTGATTCGTTTCTTCGAAACAACAATTTTGTCCTATTTTTCGTAAATTGTATTTCGATGGTTAAAGATTTTTTCGAACGAATTTTTCATCAGTCAAGTTTGAAATCGAACAATGATCTATTTCTTGAATAAATTCCACCATTTTGAATATTGAAAATTTGTTTATTAATTCAACGAAGGCTGCAAGGTTTATTAAAAAAAAAAATCCAAAATGCACGTGGTTTTTTCAAAGTCGAGGTTGAAAAACTGCAAAACGTTGGCTCTTCGGAAAATAAACGCGCGTGAAATCGAAAAGATAAATGCATAAAAAAGTGGGTGCATCAGTTTCGTATAAAAACACGAAACACTCACCTCGGTTTACGAGCGAACGGAAACGAGGCACTCGCGAAAGAAAAACAACATGCTCGCACATGTGTGAAATAATATGCGGAGGAAAAACAACACACAAACACAAACACAGGGGCACATAAACACACAAAAACAGAGAGGAACTTGAACGCAATCTGGCGCCTGAATCTCTCGATTTCTTTTGCCCTCCCTTTTCCTCTCTTGTTGCCCCCTCCCCACTCTCGTTCTCACTTTGGGACGAAAAAGATGCGCATAACTTGTTTATCCCGTTGTTTTTTTTTTTTTTTCGATCAAATATTCCATAGATTTTATAAGATCGCGGAAGATTTCGAGCTTCGTCTGCGCCTCGGAGCCAGCCGAGAGAACAAACTTAGTGGTTCGAACTCACCGAGAATAAACTCTCGTCGTTAGACAAACACGTTTCGAGTGTCACGTAGAGAATTAAAAAAAAAACTACATGTAGCGATAAGCACACTGAACGACGAGTTCAATCCATTCCATTTTACGAACACTTTTTCATTTCGCTTTTAAACACTTCACTTTTTTCAACGCGTACACGACAATTAAGAAATTTTACAAATGGCGGACATTCTATTTTTTAATGTTCTCGTTATTGTTCCGATTTACGGTAATCGCGATTTAAAGTCACTCCATATTTATCATAACCGTATACACATATATACACTCTATCGACACCGCCATTTACGAAACTCAACACGATCTCTTATACACATATATGTGCTTTTTTATATGTACATTTTTTCATTTCGTACTTTTGTCACTTCTTTATTTCAACTCCCGATTCTTTCAACTCTTCTTTGTCCCCTTCATTTGTTTTTTCTTCCTCTTTGTTCTCGATTTTCTCGCGTAGTATTTCGCTTTTTTATTACTCGCTGTTAAGCGCGCACACGTTGTGTGTGCGATCTATAACGGGGAACTACGAGACACACAGCTGACCGTGTGTGCGCGCCTTCCTGCGGCCACACCACGAGATCCTCCTCGTTGTCTAATCTCTCTTCCCTCCTCTGCGTTCCTCACTCTCTCTCTCTCTCTCTCTCTCTCTCCCTCTCTCCCTCGCTCCAAGCGCTCCAAGTGATTCTTCTTTTTCTCTTTCTCACCAAGGTAACTGACTCCCTCCTTAGCCCTTTTGGAACATCCGTCTCATTTTAAACGACGAACAAAATAGAGCTTCGGGGAAGGGGAATCGAGAGCAAAATTGTCTGTGACTCTGTTTTACTGTTTTGATCACATTCGCGACGACAGCGCCACTCACAACAACGTTTTGTACTAACGAGTAGTGTCGATCTCGCGTGAGATAACGGAGACAATAATGGAATCGTATCCTTTTTAGAAAACACATATAATTATCGATCGAGCTACAAAATGTTTTACCGACCGTGCAATTATTATCGACTGAGCTTCATCACATTTTCTACATTTATTTGATTGTATTCTTTACGAAAATTCTGTGACAAGATTTCTTTACAAAAAGTTTTTGTGTTGTCAGGACGATGACATTGTGAGAGTTTTTTTCCATGTAGTTTATTTTATCGTATTCTTTACAAAAATTCTGTGACAAGATTTCTTTACAAAAAGTTTTTGTGTTGTCAGGACGATGACATTGTGAGAGTTTTAAAAATCAGCGTCCCAGCCAGTAAAATCGTTTGGTGCAGGCTCCAAATCTGGCGAACACAGCTCAAAGTTTCTGGTGTCCAAATGATTTAGAATCTGTCAAAAAAAAAAAAAAAAAAAAAAAAAAAAAAAAAAAAAAAAAAAAAAACACATGCATTTATTTACTCGAATTAGATGAAAACAAAAATGACAAAAAAGCAAGTACGTACTTTTGGCTTAAGTGGCGATGTCATTGACAAATTTCTCAAGGATTTCCAATCGAAAGATTTAAACCATCTGGAAAATCCAAAAACGAAATTTGAAAAAAACAATCACGTTTTTTTAACATCGAATTTTTCCATTTTTCAACACTGTCAATTTTTGATCATTTCTAATTGAAATTACTTGTGACTGTAAATTCCATCAATTCCATCACGAAGATATCCCAAGCGTTCGGTCGGTTTAACTTTGAGCAATCTTCGTATAATGTTGATCGCTGAATTTTTGAAATATTCAGGAAACGTTCGATCCTCCAATCCATTGACAATTTTGTTGTACAATTTCAAATTGTCCTCGTCATAAAACGGTGGCCGTCCGGCAATTAATTCGTGAATTACGATTCCGAAGGACCAGTAATCAGCAGCCCTGTCGTTATTTAAAATAAGATGCTCATCATTTTCTTCGAAAACAAAATTCAAAAAAATTTCGCACGATTTTGACGTTCGTTTGATTTTTCACGTCACCTGTCGTGATTTTCTGTCAATATTATTTCCGGAGCCATGTATTCTGGAGTTCCAACAAAACTCGATGTTTTGTACGGACCAATTCGTTTGCTCGAGCCAAAATCGGTCTGAAAAATAGTTGAAAAACATTGAAATTATTTGTATTTACGAGAAAACATCATAAATCTCGAATAATTAAATTTAAAGAATATTATGTCACATAGAAAAATTTTAAGGAATGAAAATAATAGTAAAATCAATAAAAATGAATTAAAAAAATGTTTCGAACTAATTTTATGTAGCCTTTTTCATTGATCAAGATGTTGTCAGGTTTGAGATCCCTGCAAACGATATCCTTCGAGTGTAAGTGATCGAGTGCTTCAAGAATACAAGCAGAGACGAATTTAGCAGTGGAATTATCGAATCGTCCTATTCTGTGTAAAGCTGTTCTCAAATCTCCACCCAGACAGGCTTCCATAACGAAGTAAACGTATTTGTTGTCCTTGAAAGTGTTATAAAGCCTGTAATTAATTCCAATTGATAAATAAGACTCAAAAATGATTAAATTCTTTTTTCTTTAATTTTCTATACTCACTTGCAGATGAAATTTGATTTATAACAAGCTTGCATTACGGTTTTCTCGTTATAAATATGTTTCTGATAATGAATCGACGTTATCATTGCTTTTTTGATTTTTTTACGAGCAAAACTCTTGCCTGGATATTTTGGCGTTGTTACGAGTTCGACACGCCCGTAACTACCTTTTCCTATTGTACTCTCTACCATTAAATCCTCCAATTTCATGTCCGGGTAGTCACTCGTCCATTCAACCTTCAAAGAACGTTTTCGAATCTCGTATTCCAACATCCAATCTTTGTTTTTTATCGACTCCAGACTACCCAGATAATTCAAAAAAGAACTGTCGAAATGCATGCAAAAAAAAACGAAAAAAATGTGGTCAATTATTAAAATTTGAATAGTTTTAAGAAATTTGTTGTTATTGTTTTTTTTCTATTTTTTATTTTTATTAATGAAATTTCATGAATTACGTTCGATCGATTGCGAAACATTCGCAGGCTGGTGGCATTGCAATGGCATTTGCTTGTCGCAAATTTTCCTCCTCATCGTAGAGAGCTTTTTCCCCAAAATATTCACCCTTCGCAAGGACTGCCAATTCGATCTCTTCCCCATCCGGCGATGTTTTTGTTATTCTCACGTTACCACAATTAATTATGTAAAATTTATCACCTGGTTCACCCTGTCGTAAAATGTACGAGTTTGCTGGGAAAAACTCCTGAAATAATCGAACAACAATAAAAAGAAACACCCTCAAGATTTTTTTTTTGCAACTGTTGAAATTTTATTTTTCGATTGGCACGATTTTTATTGAAAAAAAAAATAAAACTCACGATGTATATCAAATCGGAAATTTTGGCGAGCACGTGCTGTGGCAAATTTTCCAAGGCAGATATTTGCCCCAATAATTTAACATTGTGTGCCAATTTGTCCTGAATCATTATTTTCTTTGCAGCCACAAATGACCTTCGATCTAACACCCAAACTTTGCCACCTTTTTTCACTGGAATTTTTTTTAATTTCACTCTCAATTCTAGTGGCCATGGGAACTTTTGAAAAAACCAGAAGAGCACAAAAATTACCATCGATCGAACACAATCTTTTGACGTTGTACAATAATGCAAGTTCACCAAATGCAACACCGGCTCCAAAATTTCCATGATTTTCCGAACCCTCGTAAATGTCAAATTGTCCCTCTTCGGAAACATATAAATGTTGACCTAGAAAAAAAAATGTATTGATAGATAATAAAGTATTAATTTTCATGAATTAACCCTTCGTTGACACACTGGGTCGTATTGACCCAGGCTTATTATTTTAGGTCAATAATCTCTAGAACAGAAACATTTTTCTGGACTGTCACATGGAATAAATGATTTTTTTCATGAATTCATAATTCACCAATGTCGCCTTCGCGAATAAGTCGCGTTTTTGGTGCAATGTCCTGAAGATACATGGCCGAAACCATAGCCTCGATTTGCGAAACGTGCAGATTTCCTAAAAACTCATTGCTCATGATTGCTTCTTTGATTCGTTTTCGAGTGCTGTTAACAAAACAAAAAAATCATCGATTGAGCCAAAGTCAAAAAATCAAAACGTCAAAAAATATATAAACAGTCAAAAAATATGTAAACAATTGAGTGTTTTAGCAAAAATGATTTAGACTAAATTGAAATAATATAAAAAGTACAATAAATATTTTAGTGATAATACGAACGCCTCATCTTTTTCGTGATTAGGCAGAGCCTCCTTCGTGACCGAGGGAATGTCGCCTTCGCCAATAATCGCATCTTTTCTTCGAGGATTGGACAATCTTCGATAAATTTGTTGAGAATTTTCTTCCCTCGAAGTTCCTGTGATTTTAATACTTTGACGACGATAATAAATGCTTTGACAGCACGGAAATTTCATTTTTCATTCAGTTTTATTCTTTTTTAATAACAAAATAATAATTCTAACGTCTCCATTAACACGGAGAAACTATTTTCATGATCCGGTAACTGTTTAAATAATATTTGCTCTCACGATCGTAACACCACATAAAAATCTTTCAAATATAACATTTTTAACACTTTTATTATATTTCCATACGAAAATGAATGTTAACTTCAATTTTTATTCACAAATAATCGTTTTTATTTGATTGTTTTTATAATTCTAATGATAAATTATCGGACATTTGCTCATAACTACGCAATCAGTCGAACGACTGACCATCGTCACCAACAGCGTGTATTTCGTGTTACTATTAAATCGTTTACTTGCGATACACCGAGCTCTTATCTATACTCCGGATAACGAAAAAACCTTCCCTGCAAATCTTTACTCACGTGTATATCTATATTTGTACTTGTAAATTGATAGTGATGTTCATCTGTACTTTAATCATAAAAAATCACTTTCTAAATCGATCGATGTACGTTAGACTCGTCACTCAATGCTTTTTTCCTAATTACCTCTATTTTGGGACGTCGTAATTAGGAGTCGAAAGTTGGTTACTGGAATATCGTCGAGTAATGATTTTTGTGAGAGAATTTTAACTGCCTATGCTCGTAAAATAATTTTAATAAATGGTCTTTCGATTTAAATTACGTTGAATTGAATTTAAATGACTTTTTAATTGCACGTGATGTGAATTATCTCAAATGTATATTCTCGTTTTGATGAAAATTTGATAATTTCATCAATTTTATAAACACAAAGCGTTTCGAAGAGAATCGTCGATTCAACCTCGTCCTTGCTGCGATAATGTGACTTTGATGATAAGTGAAATGGAAAAAGTCACGAGAATTTGAAAAAGTGGAGGAATGAGTCTTTCTCTCTCGTCGCATTATGATTTCAGTATCGTTTACTTCAAAGGGTTTTATCCGCAATATTGCGATATCTCTGATGATTAAACAATGTTAAAGCCCAACGACAACGATTTTCACTCGATATTCTTCCGTTGCTTTCTTTATTCTTTATCTCCACAAAACATTGCACGATCGTGGACAAATACACGATTTTTTTTCAAAGCGGAAGTTGTTTTCAAGGTCGACGGAAAGTGCATGAAGAATGGAGAGAAATTTCAACGACTCGTGTCTTTATTTATAAAATGTTTTTATTCGACAAAAAATTACGTAAATAAAGTTACATGTATTTTCGTACATACTGTGATTTTTTTTCTGGGGACGTCTTTTTTTTTAATTGTTTACGTCAACAAATGATCAATTTCAATCGTCGACAATATTCTTTGTGTACAAACTTTCAATTGTTCATTATGCCGTTTTTTTTCATCGTTTTTATTGCTTTAGGTGGATATCGATTCACTTTTCTGATTTTCAATTTTTCAAAAGTCCATATCCCATCCGGAAAATTCGTCCGGTGGGATCGTACGGTCCGGGGGGTATCTCTCGAAATTTCTTGTGTCTGTTTGACTCCGAACCTGCACAAATTTATTGAATTTTCTCATTTTATTGACATTTTCACAATTATTTGACGTTTATTATAACAAATCAGACGAAAATAATCCATTTTTTTCTTACCGTTGGTACAATGGGCGCAGGTAGAGATAATCGTTGCAAGGCCGGCCAGTTGAAAGTACTAAACCATCTAAAATTATTTCAATTTATTCGATTAATTTCAATTATTTCAAGGAATTCCTCATAATTCGATTATTTACAGATTTTTTCGCAACTTCTTGTATTGTTCAAATTATTCAGCTGTGACTTTGACTTCGATCGAGTTTCGTTTAAAAAATAATCCTAACAATGTCAAAATAAACTGCACTGCACCAAAAACTTTTGGTTGGTCAAAATATCGATATAAGGCAAACAGCTCACTCTGGGGTCTGACAGACCCGATAAGAGGGATTGGGTTAATGAGGTGATTCCTAAGGTGTAAGTGATTACAGTTAAAGTTCGTTCAAATTTACTTCAACACCCCAAGATCAATATCTTCCTATTCATTAACCAACCAATTATGACGACTCAAAATTCCAGGGTTTTCGAGTTTTTTAAAATTCATACTGCGGAGGTCTTGTGACGACATTTTTTCAAATTTCATCGAACTGTCATTTCCGTCCAAAAAGATATTTAGATTAACTAAAAAATCAATCCTTTTCGTTGTCCATCAGCTCTTCAGGAATTTTTTTTTTTTTTTTTCAAATTTCAATAAATATTTCAAATGCTGATTTTTTTAAGTTATTTTACAAATATTGAGTTTGAATGAAATCTTGGAGTGTTTTCGGTGTCTTTGGATATGAATAATTCCAAATAAACTAAATAAGCATCGTTGAAAAAAATCGACGGTTTAGAAACTGTACACTGAAAACCTGTTTTTTGTTGAAAAGACTGAAATTTGGTTTTCACGATTGAATGATTTTGTTAAATACGCTAAACTAAATATACTTCAAAGGACACTAAATGTTTGCTCAATTTCGTGAACAAATAATTATGTGAATAAACCTGGACACAGTTAATTACGATTATATCCAGATCTTTTTACGAAATAAAGTGAAATAAACAAAAGTCAATAAAGTGAAATAAACGATTTCAGTATTATTATTAACCGAATATTTTATTGAATATTTCAACATCAAAATTTGTTTACATTATTTTAACGTATTTACCACACTCAAATAATAGTTGGATCAATAAATTGTTGAATTAGAAAATGAAATTGAGTTGATACAGCCAATTTGGTCCTTCATTTTACAGAAAAAGTTGTGGTATTTTTTGTTTGTTTTAAGTTAAGATTCTACTGGGTGCTCATTCGACTAGAAATCGAGACTTTTTTCCTCTATTCTATTATCTAAATTCGTTATACAAGCTTTCTTTCGATAAAATATATATTGGAATTCGTTCTCCGAGTTAAAAGCAATCGAACATACAGAAAAACTTGTTTTTCCTTATCGTTTATAATTCATATAATAAATAAAGATATGTACTAACTTGTGATCCCTTATATCTTGGATTCCACCTCTTTGATAACCCAAACGTTCGGACGGACTGAGTCGTAACAATTTTTTAATCAAATTATTGGCATTTTTATTGACACTGCCGGGAATACCGACCATTTCGACGCCTTTGAGTATTTTGTTGTAAGTGGTCATGTGATCGGCACCTCGAAAAGGTGGTTTACCGACGAGCAGCTCGTGGGTCAATATTCCGAGGGCCCAGTAATCCACCGCTCTGTCGATTAAATCAATAATAATTAAACATAAGCGCAAATCTTTTGTTTTTCATTAATTTCGGATGAAATATTTATTCTGCTATTATTGTTTTATTATCAACAAATGTGTCTCACCGGTCGTGACCTTTGTTGAGTATGATTTCTGGTGCAACGTATTCCGGCGTGCCCGCAAAAGTCCACGTTTTGGCTGGTCCGATTTTTTTACTAAATCCGAAATCGACCTAAAATTAATGAAAATTAGTCAAATTTCTTTTTGTTTTTTGTTTTTTATTTTCGTATTTTACCAATTTGAGATATCCTCGCGAATCCAGCATCAAATTTTCGGGCTTGAGATCACGGTAAACAATATTTAGAGAATGCAAATGATCGAGAGCCTCGACGACACAACCGACCATAAATTGTGCGGTGTGGTCGTCAAAGTATCGACGTCTTTGTAGCGTTGTCCACACGTCTCCGCCGAGACAAACTTCCATTAAGAAATACACGTATTTACTGTCCTTGTACGTTTGATAAAGTCTGAAGATAAAAAAAAGAAAAGAAAAAAACAGGTTCTCTTAATTAATTGAATACTCATTAGCTAATTAATTGGATCCTCATCAATGGGATGGAATTGCGAAAGTTTTCTATCGATTTAGCACAAGAAATTCTAATTAATTATTTATATTTGAATGCTTTACATTTGACGTACTTGCAAATGAAAGGCGAATCGCAGGCTTGCATAATGCATTTTTCATTAAGCACGTGTTCCTGCTGTTGCTGATCAACCATTGTCTTTTTTTTCAATTTTTTCAATGCAAAACTTTTCTCCGAGTCCGATCTCAAGGTCACGAGTTCGACTCTGCCAAAACCACCAACTCCGAGAGTTCCTCTCGTTTCGAGATCGTACAGCGTCAATTCCGAGTACTCGTTTGTCCATAATTTTGGGGTCAACGATCTTTTTTGCTTCTCATACTCTTCCAACCAATCCTTGTTCTTTATTTCATCCAGACCACCCAAATAATTTAGGAACGTTCTGTTCGAAGAGAAAACATCACAAAAGTTTAGCAACAACAATCGAACAATTGGTTCCGATTTCATTAAACAAATTGAATGTGTAAATTCTGTTTTTTTTTTCATTTTTTCTTTTACTCACGTGCCATCAAGTGTCAAACATTCGACACCAGGAGCCAGGGCAATTGCGTTTGCTTGTCTTTTGTTGTCCTCTTTGTCGTACAGAGCTTTTTCCCCGAAATATTGTCCTTTGCCGAGCACCACGAGTTCATCCTCGTCTCCTCGTTCAGTGTCCTTTGTTATTCTCACATTTCCACCACTGATTATGAAAAATTTGTCTCCTATCTCACCTTGACGAACGATTCTTGCACCAGCTGGAAAAAATTCCTAAAAAAAAACCAATCCTCATCATTTTTTTCGAGTCTTCTTCTCCATATTTTTCTTAGCAACCTTTCCTTTGACTCACCACTCGAATGAGATCGGAAATTTTAGCCAGAACGTGTTCCTTTGGCTCGGGAAGTTTTTTCAGGACAGAAACTTGTCGTAAAAATCGAATATTTCCCTCCATACGTTCCTGAGCACTTCTCATCATAACCGTGAGAAAAACTGACCTGTCCAGTACCCATACTTTTCCACCTTTTTTTACTGATTAAAAAGAAAGAAAACCGAGTTTGGGGACATTTTAATCGAACATTTATAATTATTCATCGATATTGATTTGATCAAACGTAGTTTTTTATTTACCACTTATGGAACGAAGTCTCTTCGTATTATACAATAATGCAAGTTCGCCGAATGCAACACCAGGACCAAAACTTCTTTGGAATTTGTTACCCTCGTAAATATCGAACTCACCCTCAGCAGAAACGTACAAATGAGAACCTGTTGATCATTTTAATTTATTTTTTCATAATAATAATTCATTTATTATTAGTTTATTGTTTTTTTTTTGTTTTTTTGTTTTTTTTTGTTTTTTTTTGTTTTTTTGTTTTTTTTTGTTTTTTTTTTTGTTTTTTTTTTTAATTTAAAAAATTTTTTTTTTATTATTTTTTATTGAAATTTATTGAAAATTGCTTTAGAATATTTTCTACCAATGTCTCCTTCTTTGATGACGAGGGTGGAGGGTGGTATTTGTTTGGGGTACATTGCAGAAACAAGAGCCTCGACTTGGACATCTTCGAGATTTCCAAGAAATTCATTCTCGTCGATTGCTCGTTTAATTAATTCTCTGGAACTAATAATCAAAGAAAAAAACGTTAAATTATTAATGCATTAATGTTGATTTTGAGTCAATCAAATTTTGTTCAAAAAAACTATTGAATGTAACGAATTTGAAATGATTTTAGAAAATGGACAATCGTACTTCGAGTCTTTATCGTAAACAGGGGTAGGTGCGGAGGGTGGCGTTGGTGTTCGTCCGATTACACCACCCCTCGGTATTTTCGGTTGCGAAAGATTCGATTCCGAGGATTCGGAACGTTCGAGTTTACCATTTTCGCTCTTTTGAAAAGTTGACGTTCTGTGATTGTCGAGTGTCGCCGAATAAGTTGGCGGGCCTGTTCCATTCGTTCTTGTTGGGCTCTGTCTTATCTGAACATGAATTTTTATTGCGAATCACTATATAATCGATATTTAATTAATCAATTAATGGGATTTTAATTGCCCAAATCACTCACTACAGTTCCATATTCACTGGCACGTTTGTAACTCATCGCCACCGGTTCCCTCGAGTTTCCATTCTACGTATCGACACCAATTCATTAACATTTCTTAATTACTATCATTTATCCACTTATTCAATTAACCGTGCAATTTACACTTGAAATTTGGTACTCGCTAGTTTTTTATATCACTGATTACGAATCTGAACTTAAAACTTGGGAATCAAAAATTAATTGTCTCTTTATTTTTTCAAACGAAATCAAGCGTACAAAAATGTTTGATAATTTTTTCTCAACTTCTTCGGAGTATATTGAGTTCGTGAAAAAATTGCCATTTCGATGTCCATATTAGTTTAGTGAGCAATAATTTTTTTTCGTGCCATTGAGAAAAAATGATTGTTTATCTATTTTTTTCATTAAATGACTGTCCCAGGTTTTTTTTTCTCGATATGTAGAACTATAAACTGTTATGCAATAACATTAAATAAATTTGTTCGTGTTTGTTGTTGAAATAGGAATTCAAAAAATCAAAAAATTATTATCGTAAATAATCTTACGCTGGTAATCCGAAGTCCTGTAATCCCTGGAGTGTCGTCATGTCCTGGGACAGGGGTCAGATTAATACTACCCCTTTGTCCCAGGATACTTGCCCTTGGAAAGCACGAGAATCTCATCCTGTTGTTGTTGTAATTCCAATTTTCCTGGTTCTCGACATTTTTCTTATCAAAAAATATCGTCAGCCCTGAAAAACAAGGAATAAGAAATAATCTTTATCCAAAATAAAAAAAGGTTCGATTAAAAACAAAAAAAAATTGTTTAACGTTCATTGCCAAATTATTATCTGCTACGTACACAACAATAAATAATTGTGCTGGTAAACGGGACAAAAGACATGATTTCATGGGTTGCGCAGTTCGATGAATTTGCGGAGATTAGTTGAACCTTTTTCGTAGGCGAAAAAATAAATGACGAAAAACAGATTTACCAAACATTGTTTTTCAATGAATCATCATTTGTGTATCTCGAATAAAATCTTTCTGGATAAATTGAACAAACAAGATTGTTCTGTTTTCAGGAAAATAACAAGATAAAAAGAAAATATGGTTAATTAGAAGGCAAAATACTTATTTTTTGTAGAAACGAGAAAAAAAAACCGCGCGGGGAATATGAGAGGCACGTGTTTTTGTTGGTAGAAAGAAGTGGCGAGGAAAAATTGCTCAATCGTTATACAAACTCGTGGTCACATGCCTGCTGCTCTCTTTACCTAATGTTTGATGCACATAACTTTGCCTTTTTTTTTCTACATTTTTTTCTTCGCTTACGCCAAGCTCTGGCGTCACTCTCGTGGATTAGCACACTAAGCACATAAATGAAAATAAAAAGATGGAATCTTGACAATCCGTTAAAAGGTGAGACGTTGCGGAGACTTGGAATTCGTGCAAATCGATCACAAACAATAAATCAAAAGAAAAAAATACCTCGTCGTGCAAATGAATCGAAGAAAGCAAAAAAATGTATACCAACGTGTCCAAAATAAGAATTTTAGGTGTTTTTTTTTTTTGGAAAAACCAAAATGTGTAGAAACTTTCATTAACCCAAGAAAAGTTTTACTCGTTTTTAACGATTTCGTAAAAACAAATACAAGAAAAATTCTGTGGAAAATAATGTTCAAAGAAATGTGTAAAATCAAAGGATTCGAGAAGCGGGAAAAAGGTGAAAAACGAAGATGGGGCAACAGGCAGGTGGGGAAACCGGGAAGAATTAATGTTTGTCGTCGTCGCGGCCTCGTACGACCCAAGCTACTCCGGTAGCCAGGAATATGACGTCATACCGCGACTCTGATAAACGATATTGTTCGCAAACAGTGCACGCCTCATGTCGGCATTTTGTTCACACTCTATATATACGTTTAAATCCACTGTCTTAGTGCCTCGTTTCGTCTACTCGATCCGAGAGAGTTAACCCCGCACTTTTAGCGGTTAATACTTTTTTTTTATTTTTTTTTATCACCGCAACCGAAGATAGGGGCTAAAAGTTGTAGCAATTATTTTTTTATCTGCCTACCTGTACACAAGCAAATTATTTATAGCCTGTGTCGTGCTTCGTTATTTCTATCATTATTATTTATTTTATTATTAACTGAGTTTTTTTTTTTTCAGAAGCTTCAGTTTTGTTGGTTAAAAAATAATTCAATGTGAATGAGCACGATTATTTAATTGACAATTAATTATAATTTTATTGAAGGTCCTTCGTCATATTTCTTCTCTTTCGGAGGAAGCTGTTCATTTTTTATTTTTTAATAATTGTTTTTTTCTTTTTTGGAGTTTCAATCGTGTGTTATTTTTAACATTACAACCCGTATCTTTTCTTTGCACTGATTGCTAAATCGGGGTCAGGAATTTTTGTTCTCTCTATTTGATGTTTGAAGAAAAAAAAAACACAAGCACGTATACGAAGAGTTTTAGGACCGTGCGGTGAAGGTATTCGTGGGTGTTTGAGTTTAAGTTGAAATTGGAGTTTAAACTTTTTAGCATCGTTGCCTAAACGAGTCAAACGAATCTGCGATGTTGCCCCTTCTTCGAATTCTTTTGATTTTCTTGTTTTTTGTGTTTGGTGCTTACTGTCAATTAAACGCAAATTTAAAACTGTGCTCGTGGTTAAATTGTAATTGAATTGCATTCTATTTTTACTTTGTCTTTTGTAACGACGATTTTATGAAATCAATGAAAATATCGAGACAGAAACTCATTAGTTCTAATGCACTCACGAATTTGTTACGATTATCGGGGCCTTTAATGGATCAGACCCAACGAATTTCTATAGAAAAATAAACACTCGTCGCTCAAAAGCATTCCTCATTATCTTTCAACTGCAATAAAAACCACGTGAACGAAAAGAAGAGAACAAAAAAAACGATAGCATTTTCGAAAGAGCTCGTGACCGTAATTCAGATGCGAGACGTCTCCCCGCCCTATCCCCTCAAATTTATCTCTTTGTCATACTTTCGTGTGCGACCCTCGGTGTGAGAAAAAAAATTATGTAGAAACAAGGCCTAGTGCGATACAATTACGACGATTTCGTAAACCAAAATTGCGAACAATTTTGAATTTTACAACAAATTTTCAAATCTCTTCTTTGAATTTTTGTCATTGACACAATTGGCTGTGATTCTCGTGTTTTTTTCTATCATTTTTTCCCTGTTTTCGTTGGAATTTTATCGATCTTTGAATTTCGATGAAATCTTTGTAACTTTTTTTTTTTTTTGCTTGAAAAAAATACATTTTAATATCACACATCGCGCACGTATCAAGGACGAAAATATTCCGTCGTTCTTTCCGGGAATAACAAAGCGTCCATCAGTGAGCTGCTAAGTGATGTAATTAAAAAATGAAAAAAAAAAAAATGAAAAAAAAAAAACGACAACACAAGAAACAGAAAAATACACGAGATAATCTCGTTAGCGAAACGGATCGAGCTCACGTGAGGCGTTTCCGTTCACAGCTGAGATTCGTCATCGGGCAATGCAGTTTGGCAGTGAAGATCGGGTTTAAAATTTATTCGAGATTATTCAACCGAGTTTTGGAAATATTTTTATCGCCCTCTTATATTTTCGAAATAAAAAAAAAAATTCTCCATTAAAACATTGACGATGCGCGTTGGAAATATTTGACGTTTGATCCGTCGACAAAAAAAGCAATTTCCCTTATTCGAAAGTCTTAACTATTTTATAAATATTAATCGTAGACAGCTGCATCGATAAATTATTTTATCAAATTGATAATCGTACGGTTTCCATTTCCGCAGATCGATTAAATCGATCGATTCATGAAGATTACACTATTTTTCTTTTCTTCGTTTCTGTCACGATGTCACTGACTTTTTTAATCAAATTTAAATTCAAATAAAAGAGCAAAATTTGTCTAAATCGATTTTCGTTCATTTGTTTTTCAAATTACAACGTCGATTGTATTCAATTTCTTAATATCGAATAAAATAGAACATTTTTCATTACGTTCTCAAACTGTTCCCTCGATCTAAAGAATTTGGGACTGAGTTTAATTAATAATAGAACTCAACGAAAAAATCGCACCTTCGATTGTACCTGCTTTCTTGCTTTTTTTCAGCCTCTATTTTTTCCTTTCTCTTTCTCTCTCTCCTCTCTCCAGACAAAAGAAGCACGAAATCTTATCACGACGATAACGCCACGACGACATATAAAAACGATTCTATAGAACGGTGCGCAGTGTCAACAAGTTTAATGTACAGTTATACCATAACTTTATTCACCTTATCTTGCACAGAAGACGATCGAACAAAAATCTCTCGTTGTGCGTTGAAAAAAAAAAAAAAAAATTAGTTCCAATTCAAATCTTATGAGTTTTTAACAGCAAAAAAGTGCTTTTTTCGATCGTGTGTATTGTGTTATTAAAAAAAAAAAAAAACGAAAAAAACAATCGATTGAAATAAACGTTTGATTTGGTAACCAAAACTTTTGACGACATTTAATAAAATATTTATAAAATGTAGGTGCATGTTTTTTTTTAGTTTGACGTTCTCATGACTAATGCAAAGCGTTTTGCTAAGCTTTTAACCATAGCGACGTTGAAACAGGTGTCAGAAATATATTTCATTGAAATATACATGTATAAATTTTTTTATTTAACTGTGAATTGACTCAAGTGTTTTTTTTCTCTATTCAAGACTGGAGTAGCTTAAAATTCAAAAATCTTTTTGTAGCACGAATATTATTTGAATTCAGTTATATTGTGAAACAGGAATTTTTTCAAGGAAGAGTTTAATTGTTCGAAAGAATGTTGGGTTGGGTTTTTTTTTTTCGGCGAATAAAAATAAAGAGTTAATGTTTATCATCGACGATTCGTACGTTTTTAACGCACTTGATTCTCATTATATCGCACGTTGACATAATAAAAATAAATGCGGTTGAACCGAAAATGGATCGTGTTACAATCCTTTAAAAATATGCTAATTATATTCACGCTTGATTGCACAGCTTTACGATGCACTCGAGAATGCAACGGGGCAAAGATCTTCATATATTTACTCATCGCGATTAATAACAGTTTTATCAGAATTTCTTTTTTTTTTGTATCACGCTGTTTCAAACGAAAAGAAAGATAATGAAAAAATGAACAAAAAAAAGCGAAAAAAAAAAAAAAAACAAAAAGTTAGATAATTAATTTTTCTGACAATTCATTCTCGGAAATTCTTCGAATCGTAAATCCATGAAGTTTCGACTATTCTCTTTACTCCAAAAGACGCCACTACTATTTACTCACCTCATCGTTGTCTCACGTGACGGGGTCACACAGAAAAAAACGCTTTGCTTTTTTTTTCTTCTTTTCACACGAAATTTGAGTATCGGCAATCGTTACGAGTCCTTCAAATTTTCGTATCGATAGATTATTTCCCGACGAAAAATAAAACACACAAATTTTAAAAAAATCCCAAAATTCAGCGAAAAAACGACAAAATTGACACTTTTTTAAATAAATATTTATTCAAACCTCCTTCATGAATGACTTTTCAAAACGTTATTTATCACGCAGTCAAACTTTTTAACGATCTACAAGAATCAGCGATTTTTTCAATAAATATTTTAAGTAATAATAATTGCTTTTTTATCAGAACTGTTCAAATATATTTTTAACGATAAGAATTGTTCATTCACTCATTTTTCTTAGATCACGTCCACGACACATAAAAAAAAAAAGATTTCTTTTTCGTTGAAAAAAAAAAAAAAAAAAAAAAAATGTAGATTTAAAAAAAAATTGCAGGAATTTTGACAAAACGTTCGTCCTATCGCTCAGCCGGCTCTAACGCCACTAGTCCGCGTTTCTCGAGTCTCGAAAAAAAAAAAAAAAAAAAAAAAACGAAACTCCGAGGAGCAGGAGAGAGAAACGCATGCAAGCAGTGATACTGACACTTTGAAAATGTGTGCGTTACGTTTTTAATGAATGTGTACTTTTTTTCTTTGTATGCGTGTGTGTCTGTGTGTGTATTTGTGAATTATTGAGTCACAGTAGCTCTCGGTAAGCGATAGCGGCTTGTAGTCATTCTTCTTCTCGCTTCTTTTACCTCCCACGCTCTCACCCTTCTCACCTGTGTGTTGTGTATCGTTTATTATTATCATTTATCACCTCATGCGGCAACAGCTTATTCGGCAGAGGCTCTACTTTTTCAAAAAATACTAATAAATTGATTTTTATCATTTTTTTTTCTCAATCATTGAATTTCTTTTTTTTTTAAATTCTGTATTTTTTGGTTCCTTATTTTTGAGTTTTTCGACTTTCACTATTTCACAAATTCGATTTTTCTGATGCGTTTTTTAATTTGTCAGCTGTTTTTTAATTTTCTTTTCAATTTTCGATTTTTTTAAATAAAAAATCCGATATTCGTTGATATTTTGACAAATTATTCCTTTTTATTGTGCAAAGAAAAAACAAGAATGTCGTACAGGTTGAATTATTTTATTATTATTTACAATTGGACATAAATACAGTTTGAAAAATACGTGTTAAAAATTCCTATGAGTATAGACAGGGGGAGAAAAAAAAAGTCAGTCGATTTATAAACTCATTTTGTTTCGATCTACGTCACGTTTTTTCGTTGCTCATATCACCAGCTCGAAGCATCGCTGTAAAAAATCCCATAGGCCTTTGTACGAGCTCCCTCGGTGAGCCTTCTTCGACGATTCGGCCTTCATCGAAAACTACAACTCTGTCGCAATCCATAAGGGAAGCGACTCGATGCTGTAGCCAAAAAATAGAAGAATTTAAACAAAAAAAAATAACAACAACAATAATAATAATAATGTATGCCAAAATAAAATTGGGACAATTTTTAATCTCGTTTTCTATCAATAATTCTTATCGCGGTGTAATTTATTTATATCGATAAGATAAAATGCCAGTATAAATATATATTTGAAAATGTAGCAAAGATTAATGATTGAGATAATGAGGAACTGAGCCGAAAATCAAGGTCGCATTTTATTTTTCAAATAACCATGATGGTGAGGCTTGAAAATAAAATATAATGATGATTTGAATTTATTTTTATGATTATATTTGAAAATAATTTACCTTGAAAATAAAATAAAAGTATAAATTTAAATTTGACCACAAAATTCATGGAATATTCGCGGAGCAATTTATGTCGAGCATTAAGAAAAGACAATAAAAATTACGTTTTGTGATTAAATGGGTAAAATAAAAGACGTCGGCGGGTGACATAAAATGGGGAAAATACATTTGTCGTTTGGGATAACTGTCGATAATAAAAAATAATAAGAAAAACAAAACAAAAAATAAAAAATACGCACCGCAATGGTGATGAGCGTTTTGTCCTTGAAAGCGTTCGTAACTGCGGCGAGAAGTTCCTTCTCCGTGGACAAATCCAAAGCGCTCGTTGCCTCGTCAAGTATTACGATCGATGATCGCCTTAATATGGCTCGAGCCATACTCAATAATTGCAATTGTCCGGATGAAAAATTTTCACCTCCTTCTCTGACTTCGAAATCTTTCCAGTGAAAAAATCAAAGCGTTTGATAACAAATTATCCTCGAATTGCTAATAAAACTCAACTTTTTACATTGCAACTGCATTTTTCTTATTCGTATTTTTTGAATCCACGCAATTAATTAATTAACTAACTACTCTGACGTCGATATGTGCGTAGCCAGTGTGTGGCTTCGACAGTCACCGAATTCAAGCCACCTCGGCCAAGGCCAAAACTTGGTTGGGTGACTGCTGAGCCATGCACCGGTCCCCGCATCGATCACTGAGGGGAAGAATTTTTTTTATGCGTTTTTCGTGGTGTCAATGAACTGTAAGTCCGTAAACAATTGAAAAAAATGTCCGTAAACATTTTTTTACTGAACTCGCTATTTTTTCAAAAACTCTATATACTTCGAAGAATTTTATAGAATTCTTAACAAATTTTCTGTACAGTCGTTGTTTTTTAGAAAAATAAAGAAACAAAATTCAATTTCAATTTCTAAATTGCGAGTTCAAATTCGTGTCAGTGACTCCGAAAATCCTCGAGTACTAAATTTCAAGAAAAGTGCACGCAAAGAAAAGTGTTTGGCCTTAACGAGGTTCTATCGCGATAATTATAAAGGTTTCTAAAGTAAAGGCAAAATATCATCAAATACAATTTTTCCAAGATAATTTTTTGAAATTTTGCGTGAATCTTCTTGAGCGTCGTATTATAATGTGTAAAAAATTTGAGAAGGTTTCACCGTCTGGTAATCGAGATATTCAGTGTTTAAAATCGCGACTTTAACATGAGGTCTTTTGGGAAGTTACGAAAAAAGTCGATATTTTACACCGAATAACTCGATTTCTAAACGGTCAAACTTTCTCGAACTTTACCCACAGTTGAGTATGACTGTTAAGCAGATTCATACGAATTTTCAACAATTAATCTTGGAATTTATCGAACGCATGAGAAACGATCGAACCTCCTTAAGTGTAAATTAAATAAACAAAGAAATAATTATATTGGGAAACGATAATGAGTTATCCTCAGTCAGTCTTTTGTCTCACCTAATCCTTCGGGATGCGATGCAATTATTTCTTTCATCTGGGCGTGCTCCAAAGCTCTCCACAATTGTTCATCTTTGTGCTCACCGAGTGGATCGAGATTTTCTCTTATCAGAAAAAAAAAATGCATCGAATTTTAAAACCGTCTATTTTTCATTCGTTTATCGTTAAAAAATCGATTATTATTACAATTCGTATTGCATTGATTATTTCTATAATCAAAGTAATTAATGAATAATTCGTAATACCTTATGCTGCCACTGAACATTATCACATCTTGGGGAATTGCCGATAGCCTTGATCGCAATGTCACAAGTGATATCTCATGAAGATCAACGCCATCGACGATTATCCGACCATGTGATATTTCCAACAGTTGAAAAAGCGCCATCAAAGTTGAAGATTTACCGCTACCTGTTCTTCCGCAAATGCCCAACTTTGAAAATATCGAAAAATAAAAAGAAACTAAAAAATTTGCATTTGAAATTATTTTCATAATCATGTCAATTCTTTATCAACGATTATTTATTTATTTATTTGTTTGTTCTTTGAAAATATCGAAAAATAAAAAGAAACCAAAAAGTTTCATCTGAAATTATTTTCATAATTATGTCAATTCTTTATCAACGATTATTTATTTATTTATTTGTTTGTTCTTTGAAAATATCGAAAAATAAAAAGAAACCAAAAAGTTTCATTTGAAATTATTTTCATAATCATGTCAATTCTTTATCAACGATTATTTATTTATTTATTTGTTTGTTCTTTGAAAATATGTTGTTGTACTTTGAAAATATTGAAAAATAAAGAGAAACAAAAAAATTTAATTTGAAATTATTTTCATAATTATGTCAATTCTTTATCAACGATTATTCAAATCGACGAAATAACAAAAATGAAAATAAAAACAGAAAATTGAGATAACAAAAATAAATATAAAAAATATATAACGCAATAATGCGGAAAAAAAATAGAAAATCCGATTGCAATTTGTGACGCCAAATAATCAGAAATTCTCAATATTCATCAATTAATAATTCAACATGTTTCCTTTTTTTTAAATATAGATTTTACCTTCTGTCCAGCCGGAATTCGAAGATTGAGATTTTGTACGACCGGTTCGGTTTGAGATTCGTAACGTAGGGAAACATTGTCGAAAAAAATTTCACCCTTTTCGGGCCAATTTTCATTGACAGCAACACCTGAAATGTAGAAAGAGATTGTCTCAAAAATAATCATCGTTTTTAATCAACAAATCGATGTTTTTTCTCAAGTTATGTATATTTTTTGAAATACCATTTTCGCGATAATTTTCTTGAGTGGTTTTCGCGTACGATGTGAGTCTCGCGACACTTCCCATGTACATCTCAATTTCAGAGACAAATTTAACGACCCAATTGAGATAAATTGGAACGAGCAACGTGTAATTAACTGCCAATCCAACAAGCGCAGGACTTACACGATCGGGATAATTCTTGGCTGTAAAAAGAGCGGCATATGTCGCTGTTACGACAACAGCTGCCCCTAAATAATCCTCAAAAAATGAAATAAAAAGACAAATCATGAAAAAAGAGCCAAGTTTTCATGTTTTAATTTTTTTTTTTTTCATCAACAATTACCAAGTTTGTTCTATTAAAAAGTTTATTGAAGTGTAAACTTACAAGTGCAATTCCCAGCCACCTGCTACTCGTATTTAAAACGAGAAAAGCATTTGTATTCGCGTCCAAATGCTCGATCATTTCTCTCATAAAACGTGGCTGTTGTTTCGAGACTCTAAGAATTGGCAAACCAGCCAAAGTTTCAGAAAAATGTGCAGCCACTGGTCCACGAGTACTGACGTTCCATAAAACATTCATTTTGTTATTTTATTTTCTGACCATTCAACAATTAACATTTATGAACTTAATCAAACTTCATTTTCTCTCAATTAAGGCAAAAGTCTCGCCAAAACGTTTTTTTACAGAATTTTTTGATGACGATTCTTTTACACACGTTTTTCACGAAATAAATTTGAAAAATTCCCACAGGATTTGTGTTTTTTTTTCCCATTTACAAAGGAACATATGAAGTTATGTGGATAAATAAAAAAACATTAAGAGAAACGAAGAGAATAAACGAGAAATCTAAAAACTAACGTGACTGTGGCAAGATCACAAGGTTAATTGATTTATTAAAAATATTAAAAAATTGTTTATACTGTTACCTTCCTTCCAATCGTTGCAATTCCCTTGCACTTCGTCGATAAAATCTTTGCAGAACATAATAAACGATACAAGTAGGAAATGCAGCAGCTAAGAACCAAGGAGATACGAAAACGTTGACAAGAATAGCTGAGGCACAGAGTAGAACGAAAGACGTAAGTCTTTGCAGGGCTGTCGATAGTTTCTTATTTAAAAAAACAAACAAAAAATTGATATTATCGATAAAAGATGTAAATATAATAAAAAATAAAATTGTTTACTAATTAGTAAAAATGAATAAATAAATCATTTAACTATGTCTATAACGTTCAATAAACAATAATAAACTCACTTTGTCCACAACTCCCATGTCAGCACTGAATCTATTTAAAATTCGCCCAATAGGAGTTTTCTCGAAAAAAGAAAGTGGCGCGCCGAGGAGTCCCAAAATTGCTTCCTCGTGTATTTTTTTTCGAGCCTTTGCTCCTGCCCACTGTCCAGCCGCGCTGTTCAGAGCAGCTAAAATAATTAGGCTGACCGACAACACGACGTACATCTTGAAGTAGAAAACTGTCTGGGACATGAACAAAAAATCAGGAATAATTACCATTTTTATTATATTATTAATTATCATTTTTTGTTTTTAATTAATTTTAGGACTAGTTTCAAATGTTCAGGTAAAATATTATTTTATCACCTCTTCATGGGCGTGGATCGATTTATTGGATTTTATCCCTAAATCCGTCCATTGACTGAGCCACAAATCCGTGTAAATACGTAAAGCTTGACATGCCAATGCTGCCCCAAAATAACCGACACTTGGTGCGAGTCCTCCTGCTCTTAAATAATCCATCCATACATTTTTCGTCACTAAACCATCGCTACTTTCGTTCGAACTGGAACTTATCGACTCCTGACAATCGACGATTTCTATCAGAAAAATAAAAATATTGAAAAAAAACCATCATCCATTAATTATGAGACTACAAATATATTCAATAGTTGTCAAGAAAATCCTCACTGTCTGTTTCCTCGTCAATGTCGTCGATGGTTGTCGTAGATTCAGCAGAAATTAATCTCTTGAGAGGTCGATGATCCGATTCTTTGATTTCTTGATTAATTCTGCGATTTTAATCAATTAATTTATTGATCTTTCCATTAATTCCTCAATTTTTTGCTATTTATTTGTAACAATGTATCTTTAAAAAAAAACTGGTAAACTTACTTGTTTGTGGAGCTTGAGGACGACATTAGCCGACGAAGTACACTCCTTTCTCGACTTATTGTTGCCTCCTCTGACGTCACACTTACTATCCTAATCGAAGAATTTTATTAATGGAAATTTATTTCGATTTTATCGATTTTTTTTTTTCATATTCAAACTTTTGTACCTTCCAGAAAAAAGTTGCTTCAACATGCTGCTGTTTTGTCCATTGTCGAGAGCACTGTGACGTTTGTTTCTGTCAGTTAAAACAATTAAAGGCAGAATAATTAATTAGGGAGAAGTATTTTTCATTTCAATCAATATTTCCTAAGTCGTGAAGCCTCGAAATTCGCTAATTAGACGTTCATTTTATCCAATCAAAGATCAACTGCTTCTTAAAATGATAAATTCAATTAAAAAATTCGTCATTTCATTTTTTTCAACAATAATCCCAATGAAAATCGAACCAATTTAATAATAATTAACCTGGGCACGGTGTAACGACTTTCAAGTATCGTTGGAGTGCTGCTTCTTCGAAGAAACGGTGGTGGATTTTTTGGTGGCTGAAGACTCGTTGATCTTACCGCGATTTGATGTTTTCTCGATTTTCTACGTAAAGCTCCCCATTCCTCAGCTGGCACAGGTAGATCCGTAAGATCGTGAGCGAGATAACGTGATCCCGATAATGTTGATCTACGTAAACGTAGTGGCACGAAGCTCGGAGGAGTCTTTACGAAAAAAAAAAAAAAAAAATGACAACAAATCTAATGATCTCTACACACATAAATTTGTAATGTAACAAAAAAAATAGATTTTCTTTGTCAATATTTCAAAACTTCACCAACAATTCCGATTGTAATGATTCTCATTATTATTCATGTCATTTAATTTTTCATTATTTTTTGTTATTTGATTTATTTATTTTTGACGTTCCTTAGGATACCCTCAAATTTTTATGAGCCCAACCCATCTTTATTCTTATTTTCTTCCACTTTACTAACTTCCATGATCCTATGGGACCCCCCATGACTTGCCCACAGCAATGCCATTTTTTCTTTTGCCCGATAGCCAAGGACAGCTTCATTGTTAATTATTTATTCAAATAAAAATGTAACTGTAAATGTAAAAATGTAAATGTAAATATAGAAGAAAAAGAGCTAATTTGGGATGACATTTTGTGGATTAATTTGTATTCAAAATTAGCTGCTTTTTCTCTAAATAACAATAACTGGAGTAATGATAATAATAATGAGTTTTCATAACCCTCCTAAATATTATTCTTCATTTTTTTTTTCCAAGGATTAAAAAGAAAATAATTTTTAATTATCCATTAAAATAAAAATGTAATTAATGTTGAAAATGCAACTGAATTGAGATGAAATTTTGCTCGTGATTTTGTATCCACTGTTAGCTGCTTTTATTCTGAGAAATAATAATTTCATAAAATTATAATAAGAATATAATTTCAATTCGAGTAATGACGATAATAATGAGCGTCATTAATATTCATTTTGTGAAAAATGTGAATTAGTTTTGGAATAAAAATCAGTGTCAATAAAACACGAAATTTAGCACCTATCGGTTTGAATAACGATGACAATAATTTGGACATATTATGATCATAAAGATAATAAAAATATGAAAAATAAATGAGCTTACAACGTAGGCATCTTGATCAGTCGACCACGAGCCGTCATTAGCATTTCTGTGTTTAACTGATATACCGATTCTCGAGATAAGTCTAACAAGCGACCACCGATCTTTCGCCGTTTTGTGAATTTCCGTATTAACGACGTTACGCCTTTGTGACGATTGCCGCCACTCCTCGGCCAAAATAGGATCGGAATTTTCGATCGTAGATTTTGTTCCAACTTCGCGTACCCCGCAATAATCCATCGCTACGATCTGAACACATTAAAAATTACACAAAAACTAAGCAAATTTCTTTTGCAATAGCCTCTTCGAGATTCAAATCATTTTTCATTCGGGTTCATGGGAAATGATTTTTTTGCTGTATTTTTTTTTCTGCCAACTTACGTGATCAGCTGCTGATAAAAATTCCAATCTGTGAGTTACCATTATTACTGTTCGACCTCTACGCAGAAGCAATCTTTGAATTCCGTACTCGAATATTTGTTGACCAACTTGTTGGTCCAGTGCAGATAATGGATCGTCCTAAAAGATTTGTTCACCTCATTTTTTTATTGCTTCGGAAATAGTTTCCAAAATCATCTTTGAATTTGAGGACAATTTATAGAGGGATGAAATATTTCGAATCAACGAGAAATTGGAAAAAGTTCAAAGAAATTAATCAATTAATTAATTAATCAAGATAATTAATTAAAGAAAAACCAATTTTATTGATTGATTAATTTCTTAGAATTTTTTCCAATTTTTCGTTGATTCGGAATATTTCATCCCTCTATAAATTGGACTCTAAATTAACTAGCTCAATTAATTAAAGAAAAACCGATTTTAAACGTCAAAAAAAAAAGACATTGACGTTCGTTTTTGAACGCTTTTTTTTATTTGAAATAATCAAAGTTTTGGAATGATTCCTGGATATTATTGACCCACCAAAATAACGGTATCAGCATCGCTGTAAATTGCTCTCGCAATCGTGATCCGTTGCTTTTGTCCTCCGCTCAAATTAATTCCTTTTTCACCGATTCTCGTGAGATCGCGACCTGGCAATATGTCGACATCCGGTTGAAGGGCACAGGCACGAAGAACACTTCGATAGCGACGAGGGCGATAAGACGAACCGAACAAAATGTTGTCTCTGAGGGTTGCATTGAGTAACCAGGGTTTTTGGGACACGTATGTCACTTTTGTATCTCTAAAAAAAAAAAAAAGTACCATAAATAAATATTGAAAAAATGAAACAAGTCAATAAATCAACAATCAAATGTTTTGCCTGGCCCATTCAACTCGTCCCTGAAGTTCTTGCATTTCGCCAAGAATCGCGGATATCAGAGACGTTTTTCCACTTCCTGTTCGTCCCACTACGAGCGTCAATTTTCCTTTGGAAATGAAAATAAAAATAAAAATACGCGATTTGTTTTTTCAACGTGTTTGATGAAAATAACAATTTAATTGTCCAATTTACCACGCGGTATCGATATCCGTCGAACAGTTAAATAATTTTCATCTCCCCAGGAAAAAATGCCTTCGACCTTCACTAATGGAGCTTCGTACGTGGAATTACGTAACTCAGAATCTTTGAGGAAAACTGTGTCAGTCGAAGAGCTCATTATCCCAGAATCGCGTTTTGCTAACAAATGAAAATTCGCTTCTTCTTCATCTTCGTCGATATTTCCGAGTGTCCCGAACGTTGAGACACTCTGTGAACTTTTTGGATCTGATTGTGAATTACTCTCGATCAGTGAATTCGTACGTTCGTCTTCGGAGGATGAAATTTCGGAATTTATTGCTGGTAGAACGTCAACGATTTCTGGTAACGATAAAAAATCCTCGAGCCTTTTTGTCGATATCTAAATTCGATCATTTTTCGTTCCTTTATTTCCAAAATTACTTCAAAACGGAAGCGTAAAATAAAAAAGTTTTTATTTTTCTTTACCGTTGCATTAATTATTATCGGTACGATGACCGGGAAAATAAAAAGTGGAACTGTCAGTTGAGAAAAAAGGGCCAAACTCGCAAAAACGTTGCCAGCATCCAAATGACGTTCCTCGATCCAAAAGTAAACTCCAAATGTGAATAATGTCGTTAAAACCGATGACGCGTGTGTCAAAAAAGCTGTCATTTAGCGAAAAAAAAAAATAAAGAAAATGTAATTTAAATTAAATCATTTTGCAGGTGAATATTTTATAAATAAATATGAAGATGAAGAGTGTTACTTATGAGAGCCCAATAAAGTGAATCCTTGTCCAACAACGAGAGCTCTTCATTGCGTGTATTTTTAACTCGAGTCTCGAATAATTTTTCCCAAGCTCGTAACTTAACTAATCTCATACCCTGCAATATTTCATTCACTAATCTCAGACGAGCGTCACTTTTTTCCTGCAAATGTTCATTGTTATTTAGACACCAAAATAAATATTTGAAATAGTTGATTTTTTTTTTAAATGACAGAACAAATGAAGTCAACGATAAAAATATTTTTTTTTACATTTTTTTTCAAATTCTTGTCACCGACAAACTTACCGCAACTGTCTTCAAGTTCGAGGACATTTTTTTGCCAAGATAAAGTTGCATCGGTGTGACTATAATAATGCAACAAATCGCTCCAATTATCGCGCTTATGCCAAGTTTCAAATACAACAAAAAAATTATTGCTGCTATCTGGAAAATAAATATAGTTTATTGAGAAAATCAAAATTGGGATTAAAAAAACGTAAGAATTTCTTTGTACCTTCAACGGAATGGCCCAAGTGTAATGGCCGATCCAAAAAAAGCTCATTACGTTGTAAACATCCTCTGCCATTAGATTCGTCAACGTTCCAATGTCAGCTACTTGGCCATTTTTTGGATTATGTTTATCTTTGACACTTCTGTTTGAAGAATCTTCTTCTATCGTCCAGGAATAAAGACGAAGTGATTTATCGTAAATGAGGGCCTGATTGAGAAATAGAATTATTTTAAAAAGATCGAAAATTGAAATGAATTGAGAATCCAGAAATGATGGAGAGGAAATTTCCATCTTGCTATAAATATTTGATCAATACTTGAAGTGCTGTTCGCAATCGAATCCCTTCGACGTTCAAAAAATGAGTGGAAGCTTGGCTGAGGGTGCTTTGGAAAATGGCAGCGAAAAACATGAGGAGACCAATGAAATAGCCGTTTTCCATCAATCGATCAAAAGTCACGAATCCCTTGAAAATGAATGAAATAATAATGAGTATTTTTTCAAATAACCGTCCAGCAAACTCTTTCAATCAAAGTTACCTCGAATTGGAGACTTCGGGAAATTCTCACTGTCGAGTTTTGTGTCGTCGAGACGTAATTAACGATTCGTGAAATAGCCATGGGGCCAACAAGAGTCATTGCATCTCCCAAAAGTTTCAATATTCCTCCAATTGCAAAAAAAGGCCATACTCGATCCCAATAACATGGCCAAAGTCTTATTTTGCCATCTTTGCTATTTTTATTCTGTCATTTCAACAAAAATAATATAAAAATAAACAAAAAAGAAAAATACAAAAGGATTAAAAATCCTTTTATCTTATTTTTCTCATTAAATCTTTAGAATCTTATTAAAATTAATTTCCAAAATCTATGCCTAACCCTTTTATCGAAAATCTGACGAAACTTTTGAAACTGCACGACAGTCGATTCTTCTTCAGGAAGTTCGCCCAAATCGTTGAGGTCAAGTGGAGTTCTGTATCCACGTGTTAAAAGATCGACGACCCAATGAAACGTAAGTTTACCAATGAATGTCGAGTACTTATGTCTGTACGAAATTCTCCTGTATCCTGTTCCACGAATCTCGTAACGTTTGCTCTTCTGCATCTGCATCGTCAAGTACCAAAGAATTATTTTTATTTCATTTTTTTATTATTCTGAGACAGAACAGAATTTTATTTTCGGACAAACTGACTCGCAATAAAACTTTGAACGAAAAATAAAAACGATATGAAAAACTGGATTAATAATTTTTTATTAACAATTTGGAACCTCTTTGTTTTATGAAGATTTAAAAATGGAAAGAAATATTTATAAAATCATCCAATCATT
Source organism: Campoletis sonorensis (assembly GCA_013761285.1). Taxonomy (NCBI): domain Eukaryota; kingdom Metazoa; phylum Arthropoda; class Insecta; order Hymenoptera; family Ichneumonidae; genus Campoletis; species Campoletis sonorensis. The sequence goes on from JACEOJ010000081.1 coordinate 430,976, forward strand.
TTGACATGATCTTTTGTATTTACAATTATTCTCAATTTTGCTTTTTGAGGAAAATATGCAAAAATCTTGAAATTTTCCGTAGAAACCAATGCTCGCCGCTTTTCGTGGCCACGCAGTTTATTATTGCATGAAAATTGGAGCAGGAAATGGCCAGCTGTTTCTAGCAAAGCCTGATGTTTAGCGTAAGAAAATTTTCATAGAAACAAACAGCCAAAAACTTCGAGGTCGAAATAATATTTAGACGTTCGCTCAACATGCAGTAATTTTTAATGACGTTTTGAAGGTTTTTGAGCTTAAACAAGTTGGAGATTTTTCTTAAATATCGAAATTTAATTTTTCGAAAACAATGAATTTTTTTACCATTCGGTAGAGGACGTAAGAATCAACGATTGCTAAAACCCCGCTAATTAATCCTGTTCCACCTGTGCTTATAGTTCGAACGTGAATCATCGTCAGACCATATCTAAAAAAAAGTCAATTAAAATTAAACCCCTTCCCAATAATTAATAAAATGCATTTAAAAATTTGAAAAAGTGAATTTTTTAATAAACAATTGTAATCAAAATCAATGAAACCTTTGCATATGATAGAGTCGCCATGCCCTTGCAATTGCAATTATGGCAAAAGATCCACCTGTCCCAGCTAAACCCAGGTCATCACTCAACTCGGTTTCTCGATGAAGAAACCAACAAGACGTAATTGCCATTAATGAAATAATTTGTGACAATGGTGCTAGCTCTATCATCGATTCTGACAATTCCAAAATAAGAAATAGCAACAAAATGATGCAGAGCACACTTCGAAATGTGTGCAGTGGTAAAAGAGGCGTCGACGATCTGCAATAAACAATATTTTTTTACTCAAGACCCTAAACCTTTAATTGAAAAAATCAATATTTTAGATTATTCCTGAAGCTTATTGAAAATCGAGAAAAATAGAGTTATTTCAGGGTTCAAGTTTTCTTCAAGCCGCAGTTTTTTTAATATCGAATGAACTTCACAAATTTCGAGAAACTTCTAAGTTAGAAAATCTGAAAATAATCGATCGATTGAACAGATATGAATAAAAAAATTCTGAAATCCATTGAAAAACAAGAAAAATGTAGTTATTCAATTGTTTCAAATTTTTGTCAATTCGTAGCTATTCTGATAATGTTAATTGATTGATAAAAGTCTAAAGAATCTTGCAAATGAACAAATTAAAAAATAATTGAACAAACAAATAGCATTTCTTGATTTTTGTTCCACTGAAATTTTTTTTTTTTCTACTTTTTTTTTTTTTTTTTTCTACGAGTTCAAAGACCGGAAATTTTTGTTCTAGTTCTGCTTAAACGTGGAAGAACACTACTCAATTAAAAAGATTATTGAGAACTGGAAAACCCGTGTGTAAAATTTGTCTGGCATGAATTAATTAATCCAATGATCATTGATGATGAAATTGGATTTGATGAATGAGTGTACAGAACGGGAATTCCCGTATGTAAAACCTTCTCAGTGGCTGCATCTGGTTTCATTCATTCTCCAGTTTCACACGAGAGTTTCGTTCAAATATTCCGAGAACGTCCGATGACGTAATTAAACGTGTCTCCAGAAGAAACTTCGGTACCGATCTTCGATCGATTTAAACATTGATTTCAAATTACTTTAACACGATATTGGAAATCTTATCGGATGATCAATTGATAAATTTTCAAGTATACACAACTTTGAACTAATCAGTCTTTTTTTTTTTGACTCTCAATATTTCAAATTGAATTCCAGGCAAGACGATTGAATTTTTCTTATCGATTATCTTCATCGTGAATGGAGCATCAAAAAATATCAAGTTCGAAGATAACATTTTTTTTCTTTCATACAATCGCACTTTTTTATTTACTTGTAATTCACTCCTTTTTCAACTATAAAAATAATCTCGTTAAATTTGCACGTGGAACATTTGAAAATTCGAGTTTAGATCTCGAGACTATATTTAACTCTTCGCTTCAACATAACTGTAAGTTTGGAGTCGCACTTGCCGGTAATATCCTTCGTAAATCAACAACGCTTTCCAGTAGCCACGTGCACCATTTTAATCGATCATTTATAACGTACTCACGTTAGCACGATTGTCTGACTTTAAACGATTCGAAATATTTTTTTTACTTACTTTCTTTAATTTCAACTTCTCTATTCTGATTTTTTAAAGTTTTTTGAAAATTAAATAGCGCGAATAATTAAAAAACATGTCATCTTGCAATTGAATTGGAATTTAATCGGTTTTAATTACAAAAAAATCAAAGTTTTTACAGTCTCTATACATTTCAGAGAATAATTTGAGTAAAAAAATGTGTCTACTCACCTTCTCCGTTGGTCCTTGCATTTGTATTTAATAATTATACTAATTGTAACAAGAAGAACCACAACCATAATCAACAAATTGACAAGTTCGACGAAACAATCGGATCTCGGGGACGCACTGCCAATTTTTCTGACAGTAGTGCCATTTCCGGTTTTCCACGACCAGACTAGATGCCAACCGGAAGTTGGCAGGAGACGGAGAAAGGCACTGTCCTCGCAAAGACCCATATTTTGATCGGATTCCAATTTTTTATCGTTTCAACAATTCTTTTTCAATTTCAATTATTTTCCAATGGGAAAAAAAACGCATTTTCAGTGGATTCACATTTTTTTCGTTCGTTATTTTCTGTACGTTGTTTCGCTTCTTTTAATTGACGATCTTTAGGACCGATTTTATTTTTCGATTATTCAATCATTCATTTTTGTAAGATTTCTCACAACTTTGCTGTTCCATAGTTTCACGTACGTATTTTTTTTTTAACGAGTTTCAATCTCGTTCCGTCTTTCTCTATCACTCTATGACACAAAGTGACCCCAACGAACTCGTTATTAATTTTATAGTCTTGTGGTATAACTCGCTCGTTATCCACACGTGTTTCACAATTCCTTGCAAATTTATGTGTGTGCACTTCTAATCATATTTTTCGCACGATTTACCTGTCGAGCAAGTCGTTATTAATTTTATTTTTTTATTTGACAGATTAACACATGTTTTTAACTTGTTTCCATTTAATTCAGTTTTCGATTAATCAAATGTAGCAATGTTTTGATTTTGCTGATTAAAAATACGTTTTCAGTATCAATGACACTTTGAAATTAATTAAATTTTCCAGTTGGACTCGTTTCTTGTCATTTTTCAAATAAAATTGTATCACGTACCAAATTTGCTAAAAATACATGTTCTCAAGTCAAAAATCCAATTTGAATTCCCTTTAAACTTTGAACTCTAAAACTTGATCAACTCTCTGCGTGCACAATTCATTCATGTTGAACGTTGTGTCCGGATCCCTCCGAAACGTCCCTGCGTGCTTAACGTGTTAATTGTTTCGATTAAATACCTCACTCTCTATTTCTCTTCACAAGTTTATATGCACGTCATTGTGCCAGCAAAAAACTATCGAAACAAGTGTGAAATTTGTATCAACAATAAAATGTCATTAATTTTAAATACTCTGTGCCCAAACACCATTGAACAGTTTTTAAATTTTTATCAGGTTATTGAATGCTCCAGGTCGAAAATTCGTTAAAATTTCTTTTTGCTTAGAAATAAACAACGAAAAATTGAATTTGCCAAACTTGATCGATTTCAAGTGGTGGAAAAAAAAATTAAGTGTTTTTTTTCTCTCGTTATCTTTAAGCACGTGTCATTGAACACTGATCCGTCAAAAAATTACGTCCGCACTCGATCGTCAATCGCACTCTACTGAAAGAACGAAAGATCTCCCTTCGCATTTATTATATATGTATATATATATATGTTTTTTTTACATGTGTATGCAAAGCGTCGTTGGAATTATAAATGTGTGTGAGTACGAAGAGTTTTCTGTAGAGCAGCGAAGCAAATTTATTCGAAACGAGAGGGAGAAATTCCCAAGTTGTTATGTATAGTGACTCACAGCAGTTTAGTTTAAAAAAGTATGAGACTGAGAACCATAGAGAGAGAGAGAGAGAGAGAGAGGGAAAGAGAAAGAGGACCAAGAGGGTTATGAGAAATTCCAGGGAATTGAAGCAGGTGAATCGTCTTAAGAACAATTCAAAGTTGATCAACAATTCTTCCATTTATTCTGCGCCTGAGAACATCATTTCATTTATTTTCCAAAAAAATTTCATACTAATTGCTTCATCATCGATTTCGATGAATTTACGCAGTTCTTTGTGGACAAAAAAATGACAAATTTGTAGCAATTAAAATAATGTGTTATCTTTATTATAGAATAAAATAAATATCGTGAATATTAAATCGATTGAAAAATAAGTTCATTCTGTTTCTTTTTTCTTTAAGGGAGCGGAGAGTTAAACGTAAATTTCCTTTTTCTTCGCCACTTGCAACTCGACTGGCTCATTTGTCAATACCAGAATAGCCTGCGCAAGAATTAAAGCATATTTTGTTATGATTTTTCGTGATAATGATTTCTATTAGAATTAATTTTGATGGAATTTACCTCGTCGACATTTTTGTCGAGATCAGCGACTTGTTTCTCGTGAGTTACTTTGAGCTTTTCTTTCTCTCGTCCCTGCTTTATTTGTATGTTTTTTCTCTCGTCCATGAATTTTTTAATATTGTTCTGTTTCTTTTCTCGCAAACGACGCTCTTTGTCACCCTTCGTTTTTAACGCTTTGTCGTTCATAACTTCCTTCGCTGTTTCTGCTGAACATTTCGCCTGATTTGTGTTCATTTCCTTGATGTCTCTGCAACCATTTTATTTTATTCACATTCGTTTTTCAACTTTAAAAGCTTTTGACTAATTAAAAATCTTCATTTTCTATCGTTGATCAAAGATCCAGAGTTCGAAGTTTTTTTTTATTACTCACTTGTCCTGCTTTATTTGCAATTGTTTGTTCTGATTGGTCTGAACGATTTCAATAACTTTTTTGAACTCATCTCGTCCTGCGGCTATTTGCTTTTTGTTCAATTCCCATTCTTCCTTCTGATGTTTTTCCACCATCGCTGACCATTGTGCCATTTGGTCGCTTATCAATTTCTTTAAATTGGCATCACTCTTCAGAGCAGCTTTGCTAAATGAAAAAAAAAAAACCGACTTTCATCTCCATTTTTATAGATTATTATTTATTCCCTTTTTCTAAAGGATAGCAAATATTTTTACTCTTTTCCCTTGGCCGCTTTTTCGAAAGCGGTAACGTGATTTTTTTGCATTGTTTGTCGTTCCTTCAAATGCTTCTTTTTCATCGTTTCCAATTCCTTCAGTGCCTTTTTTCCGGCTTTGTAAGCCTTGTCGCGTCTCAGTACGTCAAGTGTTATTGGCTCCAATTTCCATTCGTCTTTTGATCAAATAATTATCATTAAAAAATCATTCAACGTAAGAAAATAAAAAAGGTAATAATCGAACTTTATTTTTCTTTTATTCATCATTTTTTACTAATTTTTCCAACCTTTTTTCTTTTGTTCTTCCTCCTTTTTCTTCGCCTCTGCCTTCGAGTCCGTTTGCTCGATTCCCATGCCTTTCATCGTCTCGGCTTGTTTCTCGTTGCCTTTGCTAAAAGCTCCCGGATCCGATAACATCGCCATGAAATCTACACGAAAAGAGAAAAAAAATTTTGGACATTGTTCAAACAAACGAATAAAAACACTAATTACATTTCTCGTGATGATATAAATTTAAAGAAAAATGCTCCAATTTTTACTCGACTGTCAAAAAATTATCATTACCTTCAAATCCATCGGGGACGTAAATTTTAAGTTCTATGTTACAAAACAGCATAGGCAAAGCCATTGGGAAATTAGCTTCAGTTTTTAGGGAGATGTGTCTGTAACCAGCTTGCAAACCATCCAGAGGCAGAATTCTCTGACCGAGTAATTTTCCACTTTCTTCATAAACACCTTCATTTTTTGGAGTAAAAAAAAAAACAGAATAATTAGTCGCAATACGAGCCTTTAGATTAAATTGGAAAACAAATTACCTAATCTCAAAACAGCCAAATCCGGAAGTACAACTTTACGGAAAAGAAATGGATCTTCATTGTAAACCGGATTCAAACCGTTTCCGGGAACCATTCGAGTTCGAAATTCTTTTTTAATCGTGTCCGCTGGCAAACCGTACATGTCGACCTCCACGTAAGTTCCAACTTTTTTGTCCGACAAAAATTGTCCAGCAATAACCTTTTTAAGTCAATAAAAAAGTTAAATGTTCGTTTCGAACGAAATCAGGAGTGGAATGATATTTTTTTTAACGTCCAGTGGAGAAGAAATTGCTGAACTGTTTTTCGAGGCCATGATTGATATTCTAATCAATTATTTTATTCAATCGTTATCGTAAGAAATTTGTGGAAATGATTTTTTTTAATTTTTACCTGAACCGAACATTGAGCCGTAATAACACCGTCTACACCTTCAGCAAAGGGGTCAAAAGTTTTGTCCAAACGTCTCATAAATTCAGGCTTAAGAAGATAACCGCCAGTTCCATTAAACTCGAATTTTCCCTGATTGAATTGCATCGATAAATCGGGAGTTTGAAAATTCAATGCAACCATTTGACACCCAGCGTTCCAAAAGACCTGAAGTTTTAATTCAAATAAAACGATCGTTCTAATTGTACGAAATAACAATAATAATAATAATAATAATAAACGTTGTTATTATTATATTTAATATCGTACCTGTGGCATATAATTCGAGGAATCAGCTCTGGTGCCCTTTGGATAAATTCTGCTCATTTGTCGTTTGTTGTAATTAACAAATTCTACACCGGAAGTCTTTAAATAATTGATAGCTGCAGTCTCCGAAAACGAAGACATGTTGTGATGAATATTTTTTTCTGTAATGTGAACATTTTGTTTTTGTATTTTTGGATTGATATAATAATTTTGTAATTTTATTGAAAATCTTGTAATTACTTTCAGCTGTTTCGAAGCCTTGAAATTTAATGGGTTGAGCGTAATTAATCATCGACGACAACCAAGGATGACAGGCCATTGTGCTGCCAGTGTGTTGTGGCATGGCTGCAGCATCTCCACCTTCTCCTCCTTCCCCTGCCGGAGCTTCGGCTGGAACTTCTTCCTGAATAAAATATAAATAATTTTATTGTCATATTAATCAGAAATGAATGATTTTGAATGACGGAAATCTTGAGAATTAGTGAATTCTTTCATGTTTTTTTATCACCTTAGGTGGTTCAGCTGGTGGTGCACTCGCATCTTCGACAACCTCGTCCTTCGCCTCGAACTGTCCGGACATGAAGAGCTCCAATTCGACTTTTTCTACTTCTGGTTTGAGTCGTTTGTTTTTTATGAGAATTTTTCTTTTCAAAGCAGAAGGAGGTGGCAGGGGAGAGCCAGGTTCCAACTGTAAATATTTCAGTATTTTTTTTTTTCCAATTATTAATCATGAATTACTTATTTACTTCTAATCAATTTTGTAATTGAATTTAAATGCTTTATGGAAATACTTACCGGATGATCTTTAAGGGGCTCTTTTAACAACAAATCACCGAGAATCTCGTCAAAGTATTTGGCCAATTTGTATTGTTGTTTCAGACAACAATGATTTTCGATACTGAGTATAACTGGATAATCTGACGTCACGAATGCACAATCTCGAAGAGCGACTATTACGTCTTTGAATAATATGTCCGTGCACATTGCTTTACCGTGAGTTATTATTGGCTCCTCATCTTCCCCTTTACCGTCCCAACAATCCAATTCTACGCACCTTTCCATTGTAGAGAAAGAAAATAAATAAATGTTATTATTTAGAAAAATCGTTCGTCAAATTTTATCAATTTTCTATTTTATTTTATTGAACCTCGGCACAGTTTTATCGATTATTTTATTCACTGTCCCAATCAAAAAACAAATATCTTTCAGTTTAAATTTTTTTTTTTTCAAAATGAACATCGGTTTACTTTTGTTTTTATTTTATTGAAATAAACAATTAACCTGCAACCAGCGAGTAAAGTTTGTCGATACATTTCAACGGTGCTTTTTCCACCGATTTGTCGTCCGCTCAAATATGTATTGTGACTCGAATTAATGTAATAATGAGCAAGAGGCTGGTCCATGTCCATGTATTCGTCCAATCTGTCCAAAAAGACAGGAGCATTTTCGTCCGACATTAAATAACGGATGAAACCATCCTTGGTCATTTTTCCTGTAAGAGATTGTTTTTTATTTAACAATAATTTATTTATTTATTACAAAACAAGAATAAAATATTCTCTTTTTTCGTACTGTCGGCCTTTGCTTTTTCGTCCGGTTCGTAATCGTTTATTATTTCCATACATCTCTTATCGTCGTACATTGGATACATGATTTCATTCAAACGTGGATCACGTTGTTTTTCGTTCATAAAACAAACCAATTGGTCCACAGTTATGGCTTCGGATTTTCCTTTCGTTCTAAAAATTCATAGCAATTAATTTGATGATTAATTTTATCAGAAAATCGATTCTCATTAAACTTTCTTTTATTTCACGAAAAAAAGTCTTACAGTGATTGAAAAAGCTCTTCAATGTCGTTACGTGGACACAATTTGTGATAAAGAAAAGTAAATTTATCTAACGTGAAAGCCTCTCGTTCCATTTTGTCACTCTGCAATTGAGAATTCAAATAATTTCATTTATTTATTTACTCAATACTGATTAACCATTGAAAATTTCAATATTATTATCATTTTTTTTTGAAAAATCGTAATCAACCTTTCCATTCGGCAATCCCAAGTCTGCAAGAGCTTGATAAACAAGCTTCTCCGTTTTTCCCGAAGCGAAAGTTTTCGATATAACCTTCACCGGAACTTTTCCTTTTGCGTCCACCATAAAAGTCAATTTCATCCAACTTGAGTAGAAAAAAAAGTCATTGATGATCAACGAATGAGTAACCACCTTACAAGCAATATAGCAATTTTTTTTTTCTTACAAGTTAAGCTACAAATTTATGGTTTCTGGATTGAGCCGAACATCAAAATTCAAACCATCACACGAATGACTAAACTCCCCATTTTTCCTTCCCACATTTCGACTCATTGCTTTAGAAAAGAAGAAAAAATATTACTCACTGCTTCATCAGTTGTGTAGTTGGACAAACATTACTGCCTTTTGTGTTGTGCGTGATTAATCTTAAGCCAGCTTGCCATTCCTAAGAAAAATTTATAAATCGTAAAAATACAATTCGGAAAAAGAGACATTTACGTTTTTCACCTTTGCCTGCTGAGCACTCTCGAGCACAATATGTTGATAAGTGATATTCGTATAATCCACACCCGAACATATCGTCAAACTCTTTTCGTCTAATTGTTCGACTGTTCCATGTTTACTTAGTTTGTTCAACAGTTTTGGATCCTACACCATAACGAGGAACGAAAAAAAAATCGTTTATTCGACTTTACTCAATTTGTTGAATTTTCTAAATTATTATTCTTTATTTTTTACCTTGGGCGTACCACCGTAACGAATGTCACTCACTTGAGCAAGTTCTATGACATCCCCGTCCTAAAAAGACATGTTCTTATTATTTTTTTTCCACTTGTTATTTAAGGAGTTTTGGTACAAGTCATACAATGTAATGGTTCAGCTTATCGTTAGGGAGAATCAGGGAGGAAAATTCTATTGTTCTCAAGCAAATCGCTAACTTCATACAACAAAAATTCGTATAAAAATTACATAATTACTGAAAAATGGGTCGTTTTCATTGACAAAAAAATGAATCATTAATAAACTGTGTAGACGAATTATTTCATTTTCTGGTGGCATAATTGTAATGATATTTTGAGTGGTTTGACAGTTTTTTAAAACCTCTTTCACATTTTTTCGTATTGTTTCGTGCACATAACTGAAGTTTAGGGATAGCGTAGGCATATTTTTATGTTAAAAAGTGACTTTTCATTTGAGAATTTTGTGGAAAAGGTGTGTAGACAATCGTTTTGAAACTCGGAGGGCATATTTAAGATAAGTCAAAGAACGTACTGGAGAAATTTGAATGAAATGGTTACATTTTGTCACTTGTACCGAAACTCCTTAATTCGAATAAATGTGAAGTAATTGAACCATTTTCAAATATTTGATTTCGTCGTACTAAAAATACTTGAAATACTTGATAAAATTTTCAAAAAATTGTAAACACATGATTGTTTTTCTGATTTTCATTTTTTCCCTATGATCAGATTAGTTTTATTGATATTTTGAAACTTGATCAGATCTTACTTTTCCTTCGCTCTTCCAATAGAAAAAAAACCCATATTCGTCACATTTGCACAAGCAGTTTGGCTCGTACTCGGTGTTTTCTTTGTCCTCGAACCATCTGTCGAACGTAGCACCAGTACGAAATATTTCCGGCGTTTCAATCCGCCAATTGAATTCAAATTTCTTCGTCATTTTTTTCCACGACTCGTGAGATTCGAATGTGTGATAAAAAGTATTTTTTTAAGCTTTATTCTCAAGGCCCAACTGACCTGTTTCGCGAAATTTTTCTCACTGAAGAAAAAACTCGAAAGTCTCGACTCAAGTGGGTCGTCGAGGAATAATTCAATTAGCCTAATTCGTTTTAAGGGATTATTCCTCCGATGTAAAAATATAGGGCGCGTTATATAAATTTTGACCTTTTTTTCTTGCATTTGATTATTTATTCGTTTTTTTCCAATGATTTTGTATTTATTTTATTTCGAGTTCAATTAAATCTATGTACAGGTTTTCTGCTCAATAAGAAAATATATTTTGTTGTATTCTATCGTAACTCTAAATTAATATTTACAATATTTATTTAATATCTGTTAACACAATTTTTCATTTCACACTTTTGTTCGTCAATCGTCTACTTGTGCTTTATTTTAATTGACTCGTTATTGTCATTTTTTTGTTGTTGTTGTCATTATTTCTTTTCTTCTTATTCTTAGTCGCTCACTGCATTTTTTCCTTTTGCCTATTTACGATTTTTTGTACCAGTGGCAATCGGTATGCACGGAGCGATAATACGGAACCGGCGATTGCACCAATCCAATAAACGATCACGTGTTCCATGAACGTGGTCCCAAGACAGCCATACTTCAGAGACGTTGCCAACGCCGGATTAAAATATCCACCGGAATAATTGAACGCTGCAAATCGTTATTTTTATCATTTTTATGTAATCAACATTTTTTTCAAGCATTTTAATGAATAAATTCAACAGTTATTTTTCAATGATAACGTAAATTCGTAACTCACACCGCCGAAAGGATTTCATTCAAATTAACGGATTTTTATTATTCAATAAAAGAATCAAAATTATTTTCAAACTCATGACAAAATCGAAAAACTGAAGATCTGGCAAGAGAAGGAAACTTTTTAAAAATTCTTTCTAATCTCAACACTTTTCTGATTTTATATCTTCCGAGTTATTTAAATGAGTTTTAACGCTCATGAGATAATTGAAAAATAGAGAATACAAGATTTTATGCACGTTCATGAATTTACAATAATTTGCAATTTACTTTTAATAATTTTGAAATACAAATTAATCTTTCGAAAAACAGAATACGTGATTATGAGCCCGAAATGCACGATTGAAATGATTTTTTTGAAGTTATCATTAGTAAATGAGATATAATTGAATAAACTGTAATTAATAAATTGATTGATTTTTTATTATGTTGCTTGACTCACCGGCCACAACTAAGGTCGTTCCAACAAAGGAATCAAGTATACTACTAAATCTGGGATTTAGCTCGCTCAATCCTCGAGAAACTACTCGACATATGCAAGTGGCAATGCATTCGACGAATGCACCAACAATTACTGGTACCTAAAACAAAAATAAAATGAAATAAAAAATAAAACTTAAAGTGTTCGTTTATAAACGTAAAAATTCGTCGTTCGTTTATACGACTACGAAATAGAATGAATGCAAAAATATTGACATTAAGAATAATTAAATACAGTAAATGTGGTTGTAAAAATTGAACGTACTTGCAAATCGGTCGTACATTCCTCGAAAGCACGATTCTTGTGGGTGGAAACAATTTCGATAGCCCAAAGCAATTGAACGTATCGAAAAATCGCAAGACCTCCCACGAGCTCGGCCCAGATCAAAAGAAAAGCGTCTCTCAAGGATTTCGTTCCTTCAACAACATCCTCAATGTGGGTGTAAGGACAAGCTGTGGCGTCCTCCCAATTCATGGACCACCAAATCGTCAATACGAAAAGATAAATGGCATACATAGAAACGCCCCAATTATCAGCGACTATAAATGTGCAATAATTCATTAACTCGTCATAATTATTCAATAAAAAGCCATTGAATGATATTGGTAAAAAAATCCGAGAATCGAAAATTTGTGTAAAATTGATTTTTATTTAAAAAAATTGATTTATCACGTTCCAACTAAAAAGAAATATTCGTAACCGTAATATTAACTAAGTAAATGATATTATGTAGAGAAAAAAAAAACAAATTTTAATCAACAATACTTATTTATTATTTAGAAAAATTAAAAATAATCTTTAATATTCGTTTTGTACAATTTATTTAGGTTCGTACGAATGTAATTTAAGAAAAAACAAAAAAAAACTTGCGATTTAATTTTAAAAGTTGGGATCATTTAGATACACACTTATGATAAGTTCGAAACATGCACCGCATAGTTCGGCTGTCGCGATTCCCTCGAGGAAGAGAGCACGCACGAAAGGCTGTCGTATGTAATACTTGGTGTACTTTCGAGACCAATATGCTATTAGACTGGTCAATACGATGTAGAGCGTCGAGACAGCCAAGGCGAAAACATTTCCGACCATCTTGATGTCCTTCTACATAAATCTTTCGCTCTCTTTCTCTCTCTCTCTCTCTTTTCTTAATTCTATACCTCAATAAAAATGTAACAGTTTCCATCAAACATAAATTCAAATTGAAAACTTTCAAAACAGGCAAAATCAAATGATAAATGAAGATATTTTTATCCGGAAATATGCAACGAGTAAACAAACGAAAAAAAAAACGATTGAATGGAAAAATTAATAAAAAGAAGCACGAATATAAATTTATGAGATATATTATGTCGATCGAAAAATTACTTCGAGCTCCAGAATCGAAGAAATGATGAAAAAAAATTTGAATTTTTGTCATATGTCAAACTAAATGTATGTTGTACTTGTTTTATTACGTTGCAGAACGTTATTCAACTCACTAGCACGTTCAGTGTACTTCAACAAGTAGAGGAAACTGTTGGAGCACGAAATAACTTTCACGAGCACAAACGAGCTTCCCGCTAGTAATTGTCGTCGACAATACACAAGCGTAGGACGATTTATGTAAAATCGAGTGCTGTGAAAACTGCGCTTTTGTATCGTCCCATAAAATCACTCGTTTTTTTAAACAATTAATATTTATTATGATTTTATTTGTAACTTTTCTTTATATGATTCGAAGTTTACTTCGCAAAGCGTATTTTCGTGGTTCGATTCGGTTTTTCGAGGCCAAGGGAACTGGCGAGTCTCCGAGACTCATGACGGAGGCAACCCTGCCAAAAAACAAAATATAAATGTGTGTATGTGTGTGTAATACACTTTTGAAGATTTTAAGTGTCGCCAGATCGGTCCCGAGCTCAAAATAGCCAGCTTCAAATTTGCTTAAATTATACACAGAAAAGGGCTCTTGACGAAACATCAAAAACTCCATGTTTTTTTTTTGCTTTTCTTTTTTAATCTCAAATTTCGTTTTGTTCCACAAAATAATGGTCATGTTTCTTCGGCCCTTTTACTCGCGCCAGATGAAAAAACAATAAGCATAAAATAAAATATCGATAATAATTCCGCATGAAATAGAGCAATAAAAAAGTCTTGAGACTCGCGTTTAGATTTTATTTCATGTTTTTTCGTTCCGTTATTTTTATTTACCTCACGAAGTGAGGTAAATAAGTCCTAAGTCCTAGATACTTTGTTACATAGGTAAATCATTACTCGGCCTTTGTCGTCACGTTTCTCAACAATCCCGACTCTTCCGAGTGTTTTTCGTACGCTTCTTTTTTCCTTGTGTTTTTTTTTCTTCTTTTTTTCCAGAGAACATTTATAAAAAAGGTGGATAAATGGATAAAGGGCGGAGAATCGGCCACAAAATCGAAGAGATTGAGGATAGGCTTGGCTCTTTTACTTAATCTTTTTTTCCTTTCTTCAAGGAGACAGGATATGAGCGAATGGAAATAAATGAGGGAAGGATTAATTTATTTACAGGAATCATTGTTTGCTGCGATCACCAGTTTCGACGCTGTTGGCCCCGCGGTACTCATACTTCTCGACCCGCTCTCGTTTTCACTCTTGTATTTCTTCGCTGACGTCGGCTGATTTTCCTGGCCATCTTGTTCCCGCGTCATTAGCCTCGGTATGCGTTTATTTCTCAAATATAACAATGTTCCACTCGATGTCCTGTAATTAAGATTTTGCCAATTTGTTAACTATTTACTTGTCTATTTTATCATCGATTTTCTTATTTATTTCGTTAGAATGTTGTATTTAATTAAGAGACGATATTAAAATCAATATTTAATTGAAACGAGCGTTTTATCACCAATTTGGTTTATACAATTTCAAACCAGTTAATATTTTCGCTGTATTTTCATTCGAAAGATTCGAGTTGATCAAAAACTGACCATATCTCTTAGGAAAACTGCACAGAGGAAAAATTTTATCGAAATTTACTGTGTTATCATCTTTTTCTGGGATTATTTCGAACGAAACTACAGTAATGAGTGTATTCTTGTGTTTTTAAACTGGTCATCATTCGATTTTCATGATGAAAACATGAAAATTCGCGAGTAGTAAATATTGCAGTACATCACGGTAAAATATAAAGCATCGAATTTGCAATTTTTAATGAATAGTCTGGTCGAGACGAAACAATTCATTTGTAATTATTTCAATTTCTAAAAATGTACTGTAATACTCCGTAAACTACGATAGAACGTTCGACATAATCTCGTGGAAAACTGCAACACGGGAATTTTACAGATTTTTTTTTTGTAAACACAAATGGAATATTCAAGTCGTTTTTTTCTTTTTCCCTTAAAAAAAAATCGACATTGTCCGATAAAAAACACAATAAAAACATTATGGATGAATAATAAAAAATTAATTACTTGGGTTTGGCATCGAATAATGTTTCCTGCGAACTATCTACGGACGAAATGCTGCACGGCGACTGTGGACTCATAATTTGATAAACGGTAGTTGTTTTGGTGACAAGTTCCGGTTTTTCACCGGCACTTTCAGTCGTAGTTAGTACGCTGCTGGTGCTAAGAGCAACGATTCTTGTTTTATCGTCAGAATTGATCGACTGCGATTGTGATGTAGTGGTTGAACTTTGTGTGGATTTTTTCTTCGTGTCTGTCTCGTTTTTCGGTGTTTTCGGTTCTGCAGGAGTTTCCGGTTTCGGCCGAAGCTTTCCGTCGTGAGTTGGAAATTGTACCACCGGTAATGTTATTGTTTTATCACCTTTAGTTTGATTCATTAGCCTAACGAGTAATTTAGCCAATTCTTCCCGCTTTCTCGTCACCACTATTTCCTCGAACCAATTTTTCAATGTTTTTATCGGCAACACGTAACTTCTGATTGGATTCTACACCAAAAAGACACACAATTTCGTTACACAAGAACATTTTTGTCACATAGTTTTCTGATTCTCAAGAAAATTGAGTTTTACAAGGGAAAATGGAATTTATAAACTTGCCTGAAAAAAGCTCTCGACGTACTGCAAAAGATAAAGCCCGCAATCCGTAAAGTTCGATTGTTGAGGTACTTTTGGCGATGATCCTTTGATCGTGTCCTTGGAAAATATTTTCTCCGTACCAACTTTAGCGACGTGCTCGCAACTTAAATAATCACGAAGGGTCGCTACGACCCGTGATCTACTAGCACCGGCCAGCGAGTCAAATATCAGTATACAAGGACTATAAAAAAAACGATTATATTGTTATTTAATCATCGTTTTATTCCTGACGTGAGACTGAAAAAAATGGGACATAAAAATATGGTGAAAAATTACTCACATCTTTACAATAGGTTTTTGATATCCTTCTGCACTTATTTGCGTGGGAGGATTTTGTGGCGGTTTTGCAGCATTTTCGTCTTGATTTTCAGTTTCCTCCTGAAGCAGAAATAAACAAAGATCATTATTAATATTTGTAATGGTACGGGAGAGTGAATGATGAAAAAATTATTTAGAAAAAAAAACTCACATCTTCGTCACTGTCCATTTCCATTTCCTCGTCATCACCCTCAGCCTCGTCTCTTTCTGAACCCTCGTCCATCTGGTCGATCGTTATCGTTGTTGTGACCGGAGTAATAGTCGTGCTGCCAATGGTCAACGCTTGAACTTTCATGTCCTTCGACTTTTTATTTTTCTGCGTTTTTTGTGCGCTCTTCTCTTTCGGTGGCTGTGGCGCAGCTATCACTTTTCCGACGAGGCCGGGATAACAGACTATCGCTAAAAACCAATGGGCGCTAAGAGGAGACAACAAAAATGGACCCATTAATTATTGTTACGATTTTATTCAAGGAGAAATTGGAGTTGAATTGAATTTTGGACTCACTGCTCGTTAATCGGTATTATAACGAAATCTTTTTCGAAAATGTTCACGTTTTTCGTCCATTTTTGCACCCTCGCGTGTCTTCGCGCAGCTGCCGTTAACGCAGGCGGACTTTCGCCAGCCTGAGCGTGAGGACTTGTCAAACGTTTGTAGAAATAAGAACTAAATACGTGCGTCCGGTTATGATCGTTTTCGGAAAGTACTTCGAGGGTCAAATATCGTAGATAAAAGTCTATTATCGCATCGTTCAAAAATTGATCTTCCCCGAGACACACGTAGTCTTCCGTGTTTATCGCTATTCCTCCCTTCGTCGGTGGCGGTGGATAAACCGTCATTCTGTGGAATAGTTTACCGTTACATAAACCCATCGTTAAGGGCAATAAAAAAATGATGATGATTGCAAAAAGAGAAGGCTCATAAAAATATACTCTATTGAAATTATTGACTAAACATCATAACAATTCTCGTAAATTTCAATCAATTGAATATTCATAAATTAATCAATCAATAGTATTAAATTAATATGTTATATCAAATTACTGTTTGCCTTTTCTTTTCATTCTGACATCTATTTTTTTAGATACATACATTTGATACTGCTGAGCGCCGGATCCATTTACACCAGGAATCGTCGAATTCGTGGATTGGGTCGACCTTCGAAGCGAATTTCCCTGACCTGGATTTATGTTCTGTAGAATTCACAAGGTGATTAAAAATTCAAAAAAAGTAGTTATGGTTCTCGAGCAAACAGGTTAATTCACTCACGTCTTTTGGAGATGCACGGATAAGAATATCGTTGGCTTCCTTGGGTGTTAGCTCAACGAGCAAATCGTCCGGCATGAATAAACCCTTCAAAATGACCTTGGCTTCTGGGCTGAGCTCTTCTGGCAGTAGAGTTATTCGTTTGTGAGTGTGATCTGCACGAAGAAACAAAAAAGTTGTCGTTAGTAAGAAAAAAAATGCCATTTCGATGTAAACATTCGATTAACATTCAAATGCAATAAGTTGACACTTATCATCTTACTCATTGCATAAATAACGAACGTGTCTTATCCCACCTTTTAATCATCAAAACAAAAAAAGTCTTCCTATTAAAAGTAAGCAATTTCCAGATGATTCTTTAATATTGATCTCACCTCTTCCAGCTGGATCATAATAAGGCCCTTTAGGATCTTGCATTCCAAGCACTTCTCGAATCGTTGCAGCAGCACGTGTCGAAGTATAGAAAAACAGGACCGGCATCGTTTTACCAAAGTGTATCAACACCCTGACTATTTCTTTGTATTTCACGTCAAGATTAACATAACTCGTTTCTGTAAAGAGAAACAATTTTAAAAAGTTTCAATCACTTGATTCTGAACGACTAAAAGTTTGATCTCTGAAGAGAGTTTAAAAATTTACCATCTTCCAACAATGGCACGGCAAATCTTATGCCACTCTGCGAAATAACGATTCCTTCCAGTGGAGCATATTTATACGATCCTATCCTAACGGTACGACAAATCAAGGACGTATGAGGTTTCTGAACCGAACCGTCCTCCATGTTGTCGTCTTCCCGGCCTCCGCCTTGAGGAAAAAACAATACGAATAAAAATGTGTGACGAGAAAAATTAGAATTCATCTCAAAATAAACATTTCAATTCTTATTTGTTTTTACCCTTTATCCCACCCTCGGAATCGACTGTACAATCTGTAGATGTGCTTGCTGAATTGTTTGTTATAACTGGTTCTTTATCCAATATCCTGTCCACATCTTCGTTTGCGTTCGTTCCACAGCTCGTTGACGAAGAAACATTGCTCATGTTCGAATCGGTTTTTCTGACCTTTTCGCTACCGTCTTCTTCGTCCGATGAAATTGTCAGACACTCTGAAAATAATGAAGAGAAGCGAGGAAAAGAAAATGAATTGTTGCTCTTCAATCGATTTTTCATGTTTGTCAATCTTTTCAATGGAAACCATCGAACTATTTAAATAACTGTACTAGGCAAATAAGCCGAATGATTATCGTAATCTTTCGATTTACCTGGTTCTTTGATTGGTCGCGTTTTGGCTGCAGGTCGTCGTCCTCCTCTGGCAGCTGGTTTTTTACCTCGCGAAGACTCCACTTTTGGCAATGCTTCCTGTTTCAACGAGGCGTTTTGCTCGTGTGCTTTTTTATAAAAATTCTAATCAACAGAAATATTAATGAATCGTATTAATGGAATAAATAATAAAATAATCTAGAATATAAACTAAGAATTCTTACATCGATTGACATCATGGTTTCTTTTTTATTTGCCTGCGTGTCCGGAGTCATCGGTATCGATTTAACGTTGTCAGGCAATATCCTCTTACATCGAGAGCAACGATGAAAATCGGGTGAACTTATGCCGCAATTAGGACAAACCGCAAGTTTTCCGTCTATGAATTTAGGCTCCTAAAAAATGACAATTCTTTTCTGTTATTCTGAATCCTACTTATTTACTTGCGAGGCACATTAAAATTTAATTTACCTCGTTCGGCGTAACGGAGGAATTGCTGTTCTCATCCGGTATACTACACAAAAAACGTTCGTATTACAAAGATATTTCGAAATGGTCGTAATGATTAAATAATTTGAAATAGAAAAATTGATAAATTTAGCAACGAAACTTACGCGAAATTCGTGGAGGAACTGTCCGGCGATGAGACTGCGTTTTCCTGGAGCATGCTACCTTCGCCGGAATCATTAGAATCCTGACAGTTAGGGGCCATGTGAGCACCACCCTCGACTATGTAATTTATCCCGAGGATACGGTCCGAAACTAGAGAAACGCAAGTCTCCTCACCGAAGGAAATATTGGCCTGAAAATGAATGAAAATGATTGAAATCCATATAAAAAACAGACAAATCTTTAAAAAGTAAAAAAAATCTTTGAAACGGTTTAAAATTGAAAATAAAAATCTAACCTGTTCCAAAAGATCTTGGACAGTGCAGGGTTCATTGGGTATATCAAACGTGATAAGTCTCTGTTCTCCATTTTGCAAGACAACAAGCATTTTCACAGTATTGCCAGATATTTGATTCTGTACAATGGTGTTTTGAGGATTTTCGATGACTTTTTGTAAATAAGCAAAACTGGCGGATGATCCATCAGCATCATCGTTCGAATGTTCTTGTTCGTGATTGTTGGTGTTGTCCGAATCGGCGGCACACTCGGACGTAATACTTTCGACTTCCATTTTCTCATCGCTTTCGGAGGCGGTTCCGGAGGCCGGAGCGGTCGTTGTTGTTTGAGCCGTCTCTCTTTGGTATTTCTGTGGGGAGGACGAAGGCGTTTGTTTTTTAACGATTTCAATTTTATGTCGGGAATCTTGAAGGACTGATTGTTGCGGAGTTTTCGTCGTTGTGCGACGTTGTTGCTGGTGTTGATTGAGGTTTGGCGTTTCAATGGGTGTTTGTGAATTTGTTCGTTGATTGAGGATCGCTGGACTCGTGGTTGTTGGCCGTTGTTGTATCGGAGTTGCTTGTTGCACAGGCCTCGTTTGGCCACTGTGCAAAGGTGGACGTGCTGTCGGCGTAGACGGCACGGTTGGCAAGTTAGACACGTTCACAGTTTGCTGACCGGTACCCGGAGTGGGTATTACTTTTTGTAATTTCGCTTGCTTTATTCTCTCGCTCAATGAATCCATTGCGGGATAATGTGCGGCTGAAAGATTCTTCATTACTTGGGTTGGTGTGTTGAGCGAGTTTCTCGCGTTGTCAGGATTTTTCGACACTATTCCACTCCTCACAGGCGTCGTGCCTCGAGAATTCATATTTGGCATCGGAACGCCGGGCGAACCGAAACTTTTGCCTCGGTAACTTCCTCCCAAACTATTATTTATTCCACTTGTTCGATTATTTGTCAAATTGGAATTTGAACGATCTAAACCTGGCGAATCCGTCGACAATCCTTGAGCTCCGACTAACCCTTGTGGCAATTGAGGCTTTGCCAAATTTTTTGATCGCGGCTGCCCTACTATTCCTTTCAATATTGGACTGGAATCTGCTCCTGGCAACGATTGTCGAGGTGGTCCACCCCCCGTTACGCACCCTCGCCCTTTGTTTCTGTACAATCTGGGCGCTGTTTTTTTCTCTGATGGCCCTGAACCAACGTATTGTGACACTGAAGTGCCCGAAAAGTGATCCTGAGCTTGTATCTATAGACCGAAAAATATTCATCATTCCCTTTAATTACATTCTTCCAATTATTTAAATCGGCTTTTTTGCTTTCGTCACTACAATAAAAGTATCAAACTTACAGCTGACGCAATTCTCTGGGGATTTCTCACTGCAGGAGCCAATTTAACAGGTTGAGTTGCAGGCTTCACTGTTCCTTCGTAATGAATATTGTTTTCCGGCATACTTATCCACTGTATTTGTTGTTGTTGATGTTGTTGCACCTCGTGAATATTGTTCAGAGGTAATTTCGTACCTGCGATCACGTATTGATTTCCTGCGTTTACGATTATCAATTTTCTGTAGTTTTCTCAATATAGAACATGGGTTTTAAAACAACATAAATCTCACAACACCACAAAACGTTAATGATGTGCTTTTAATATATATTTTTTGTATTGCGTCTCTTACCTCTTTCGTCAACGATATTCACGATACCCTCAGTTGATACATTCGCGTGTACTACGTCAGCCTTAAGACTATTCTGCTGCAAATCGTTCGTAGTGTTGATTATGTATACGTTTTGCCTGTAATCAAACAAACAGTTTTTTCAACATGAATATCGGGTGAAAATCTGGAAATTGAGCAACACCATTCAGCAAATTGGAACAAAAACATACAGAAATTAATTCTATCAAAGGTACCGAGTCGTATTTTGAGGTAGTTTCCATCAGAGATTACCATCTTGAATTATTTTCAAAATTTCAAATTGTCAATCTCACCAAATTTGTATGAAAATAATGAGTTCCGGTTATCTCTGGCTTGGAAAGGAGATTGAAAAAAAAAAATTGAATCCAATGAAAAAAATCTCACGATTGGAGAGTTATCAGGGAAATTAAAAACCAAAGAACTCGGCTCAATATTTTCTTTATTTCCTTCTCAAGTTTGTTGACAAAAAAATAATTATAATATCTCTTACATAACTCACGAATGTCTCCTTGTAACTAAGTACTCTTAAATAACTTTCCCATCGAATTTAAAAGATGAAGATATCAACAATGAAACAGCGATAATAATAAACGCCACTTAATTACTTGAGGAATGAAATAATAGTGTGTAATGTTGAATGTTTTTGTTTTGTCTTTTTCATGCTCATGTAGATTTACCGTTGATCCATCGGTACGCCCGTCAGCTGGCTTCCGACAATGGTTCTCTGGGGAATAAAACTGCTCTCATGATGCGTCGGTCCAGTCGTGTAGGTCAAATATTGTTGTCCACCGTTTGTACAATTGTTCATATCTTCAACTACCAGTTGAATGCTCTGTCCATCGCAAATTTGCTGAACATCCTCGACCATAATAGGAACACTGGTGCCGGCCACAAGATTGTAGTACTGGGCCATATTATTTTACGGCACAAAAACCCAAACGAAAAAAAAAACACGTGATTTTCTTCTTCCGTCTACCCCTCTCTCTTTGTCTCAGTTTTTAAAACTTTTTCCGCGTCTCACAAAGTCCCTTTACTCTTCATTATTCCGTTGCCCGAAACTCGAGCAATTGCCGCTCCGTTTTTATACCTACGAGAGAAACATTTGTGTCAAATAATTCTTATCTTTTTATCTCCCTTATTTTGGCGGCTGGATTTTGGCCACGTTTATCCACAAGTCGGATGAAGCTTTTTCAAAATTCTTCAATTGCAGTTTTTGATTGTTTTTTGAGATCCTTGAGAATTGCTGGATCGCGGCCTCATTCTTTTATCTCACGATCTACCAGCGTCAACTCTCATGTGTATTTAGAATCAAAACTACTTTTTTGAGGAAGCAATCTATTTAAAAAATTTATGATGGAAGTGAAGATAATGTTTTAATTAGTGATTTAGAATTTGTCTTGGTGCTTCATGTATTTGGCATTGAGCTGCCTGGGAAAAATTCGTCAAAAGAGACAAGTTGGTCAATTAAGTTCAAAATAAAACATCGGTGAAAAATTCCCACAAGGCCAACAGACAAAATTATAATAATGAAAAATTTTCCACATGTTCTACAAATAAACGTAAAAATTTAAGTGAACCATATTCGAACTTTTGAAAAAGATAGTGCAAAAAACGATTTTTCATGAATAATGTATATTGAAAAAAGTCGATTTCGCTGAGATAACCTCGTGAAAAGTGTTGGAACACGACGTTGAAAAATTACGAAATATAAAATTCGGTGTATACACAGGAAGAAAAAGAGAGAGAGAGAGAGAGAGAGAGAAAGTGTGGGTGAGACACGAGACACGTTCACAGAGAGACACGTACACGAGAGCACACATACAAAAAAGTTATAGATTATTCGGTATATCGTGAAGCATGCGACGAATCGATGATAGACCGAAAGCATTTTCCTATAGACGACGTTTTTTAGTATCGTTGAATGAACGATTTATAACCTCGCTAAAAGAGGCGGTTTGTTAAAAGTACGCACGCTATTGTTATCCGTCGTTGAGAACAATCGAAATGTGTTTTTTTTTTGCTCTCAAGTTGGATTCCAACTTCGAGACGCTTTTCAGAGATACGGATGCCATACTTACGTGTGGGTGCTGTGAGAAGTCTACGCGATTCTTAACACACTTCCTCCTCTTTTTTCCTCTTTCTTTCCTTTGCTCTTTCTTCTGATTTATTTCGCACTCTCTTTCTTTCGTTCACGCGTTTCGACACGAACAGCCCCTTTTGTCGATCGTCGTAAGTCTTTTAAATAAAACGAACGTTTCACAAAAAGACCAGAGGGCCAACGTTTTGAAAACAATATTGTCCACGTTTTAATAACGAGCACGATCCACACCGCCTCTCCTTATTCCTAGCCTGCTTTCATCATTTTTTTCTCAACATTCGAATTAATACTACCGTCGTACAACAACCGCAATTCGCCATTTTACACGATTTACTACCACCCATATCATCCACCGACACGTATATTACCTCACGCTTTCATCTATACGTATGATTAGGATATGTGTATTTGTGTGTGCAGTTAGCCATTTTTGAGACTGCAACCGACACTGTCCACAATTCCCACCAATCATCGATACAGATCCAAGCGAAAGG
The DNA here is from genome assembly GCA_013761285.1 of Campoletis sonorensis. NCBI lineage: Eukaryota > Metazoa > Arthropoda > Insecta > Hymenoptera > Ichneumonidae > Campoletis > Campoletis sonorensis. The sequence continues at coordinate 454,731 of JACEOJ010000081.1, forward strand.
ACCAATCATAAAAATTCGCGGGATCGAAGCTGTTCCTCGGGTGACGAGTATTCGCGACACGCCGTCAGGCGGAATTTTATGGAAGCTCACTTCCGCTTGCGGCGTTCTAATGCCCGCGAATTTTACAGCTTTCTTATTTTATTTTTTTCAATAACTATTCATGAGTTTTTGGAATTCTTGCAGTAATAATCCATAAAAAGGAATTTTGGAATAGTGTTTCGTGGAACTTTTACACTACGTTAGATCGTTTCCCACCCGATAATTCGGAAAAACGAAAATGCCATTCTCTGTATTATTTTCAAATATTTCTCAAACACGTGTTCGTCCCTCTCGAACAATGGAGGAATTTGGCGGAAAAAATGTCGGATTTCATCATAAACGACATAAACCTTTTTGGCAAACGGACAGGTTGTTAGTCTGCGTGATATTTCGAATAAAAATTCTCGGGGTTATTGGGTTTTAATTGTTTATGGACAAAAATGATTTTCTCAATTTTTATAACCATTTACATATCCCATATTTGAGACACGCAGTCACATGAGAATAAGCATAATATTTTTCTATGCTCATGTAAACTCATCGTAAGAATTACACCGTACGGTGCAACGCCTTGTGTTTGACTCTTTAAAAAAAGACATGTGCTTCGAGATTGATTCGTTGACGCCACATTTGCCATCGAACTGTCCCATTATCCGAGAATATACTGGTCTTTTTAATCGAAAACCAGAATAAGTGCTACGAGTTTCTGATTCTTGAAGGAAAAACAACGAATCGTAAGTTTTTATGGCGGATCTCGAATTATTAGACTTAACCTTATTTCTATTTTTGTGCCGCGTGTGCGCATGAAGTAAAAGAACATTTACATGACATTTGATTATAAACATGTGAACTAATTATTACAAATAGCATATTATTTATTCACTTTTCGTTCAAGTCTTCGGTCATTCGCATACGCTTTGTTACTGTAAGCCCCTTAATCGTAGCGATTTTTCAAAGGTTATGTTCGCAATTGAAGACCATATTTATGTACGATTCTCCGTCGCAACTTTTTTATTTTTCGAAACATTCTTCTCAACGCTGTGTACGCGAATTGTTTACCAAATTTCGAAATACACGAAATTTGTTCAAGAGTTGAATACCTTCCTCGAAATTTTTTGTATTCTCTACATTTATTTATGAAAGGAACCATATGTCAGAAATTTTTTAATGTGTATTAATTGTGAAAATAGAATATCGATCTTACATATTTGTAATTTGACAACTAAGATAAGTTCATATTTTTCATGAAGATCAATTTCAAGTGAATAAAAACATTAATAAATGCATTTTTATCTAAAATAACAATCATTTTGTCTCCAAATCAAAATGGCTGGAAAATCATTGCGGAAATGTTTTCCAATCGATTTAAGACTAGACATTTCGAATAGATATGGAATCTTATCAATGAAAATTGTTTTTGATCTTTCTTAGATGTCTGTCATATCTTCTCGGTCGAGTAGCATTGCCTCGATCCTCAAAGGACCTGGTGTTAGAGCTAAACTCGTGGGCCATCAGAGGAATGTACATTTCAAACTTCCAAAAAATCTCAAATCGATCCTGCTGGATTATGACAATGGTTGCAACCGTAAAGTGTACGAGGATCTTGTCTGTATTTTGAGAGACGCTAACATAAAGGTACCAAATGTTGCACCCAGTCAAAAAATGCGTCGGTGCATTAATCGACAATTTCGAATATTACTTTGTATTTCATTTCTTAATTAATTGTTTTTTTGATCGAACAGGACAGCGAGCTCGTAGAACTGATAGTCGAAGTTCGACAATGCATTTCCTTGCTTGGACCAGCTCACAAGCTTTTTGTCCAAGCTTTGTTAAATATAGACTGGACAAGCAGGTCGCCCGAGGCAACGACAGCTTACAAAGGACTTTTGGAGGATCTTGTCTGTCTTCACATTTATCACTGCAAGCTCGTGATGGAAAAATTAATTTGTCAATTCAAGCCCGGTAGGTCAAACCTCTTTTTCTTTTTCTCTAAATCCCAAAACTGTGTAAATTTTTACTGTAAACATTTGTAAATATGAATGTTTCAATCGACTTGACTTAGGACTTAGTTTATCAAATTTTGAAATTACCATTTCAGTTTCGGACGATGCTACTGAATGGGAAAACGGAAAGCCGAGGCAACAGGATTCTGAGAGATTTGCTCATGTTCATGAAGTCCTTGAAAGACTGCTCAAAATCGTACCCATGTAATTAATTTCACTCATCATTTATCACATATCGCCAATGAAATGCGAACATTTTTTAATTTCTATATTATTTGATTATTCAGGTGCAGCCCTCTGCTCTTACAATCTCTCACTGCGAGGTATCCTTATCACAAAAGCAGCACCCACATGCAAGAAATTTACGTTCATTCGTTGTTGCAAGTACTGGAATATGCGCCTCAGTTCAGATCCGATATATTGTCGTTGATCATTAACAGGTGAATTAAAAAAATACATATTTTTTCCTTAAACAACATCAGAGATATTCAATATGAAAGAATTTGCGACTCATTTGGGTTCCAAATTATTTTTATTTAATATTCAAAGTGGCTAAAAATTGTCTTTAAAAATTCAAATAATATCCAACATTTAATTGACACGGTACTAAAAAAATTATCTTTATTTTATCGGAGAAAATTGCTGTTTTGACGTACAAGTTCATTGCTTCGTTTATAAAGATTTGAAAATGATTATTTATGTTAGTATATTTATTATTTTTATCATTATATTGAAATCTTTGTTTCAAGACTGATAATTTTGGACGTGAACGCACCACGTTCCGAAATCGAAGACTACGGTGTCGAGGAAATGGAAGAGGATGATGGAGGGGGTGAAGTATTTAAGATCGACGCGGTACAAGAAGAAGAAAATAAAGCACCGGTGAAAAGCCCATCGCAGCATCCACTGGCTCACACATTGGACGTTTGCATGGAAAAACTTTTAGAATACGTTTACAACACTTGTCATCCACAAGGCGAGCTCGATATGGAATCTACAAAAAGTCTTTATTTCGATTTACTACAAGTTTTCGAAACAACGATATTGCCAACTTGGGCGAGTCATCATGTGCAATTTGTAATGTTTTACATCTGCAGCTTCAAGCCAAACATCGCGGAAGCTTTTCTCAATCGGCTCTGGCTCAAAGTTTCAAATCCAAACGTCGCCCCTGTTATCAGACAATCTGCCGTTGCTTACATCGCGAGTCTTCTTGCACGGGCTAATTTTATTCCTCTCAGGTAAATAAGATTAAAAAAACAAACAAAAAATCATATTACCTCAGAAATCCATCCCTTTTTACTATTAATTTTTCCTCTATTTTCGTTACAGCGTTTTAACGAGGATACTCCACGAAATGGTGACCTGGACTCACAGTTACATCGCTTCTCAAGACAGCTTGGAATGCGCGAACAGCGACGTGAGGGTTCACACGGTTTTTTATGCGATCTGTCAGGCCCTGTTCTACATCATTGCATTCAGGCACAAGGATCTTGTCGATTCGAAGAAAAGTTCGTTTTTTTTAAACTATCTCTCACAACCAAATAAACAATAATATTGAAAAGTACTTGAAAATAAAATAAAAAACGTTTTTTTGTTTAAAAATGATTGAGGAATACTAATTAATTTTTTATTTTTTTCAGATCTGCTGTTTCTTCAAGGTTTAAATCTCACGAAAATCGTAACATGTCGATTAAATCCATTGAGAGTATGTTTGCCAGTAGTTGTGCAACATTTCGCGACGGTGACGCGAGCTTATCAGTTGGCATATTGTTACACAGTGATTGAACACAATTCGCGAAGCAATCTACCAGTTTTACAGACGAGCACACGTTTCGCAACGTGGCTCGATACATTTTTCCCCTTCGATCCGTACGTTCTCGAACGTAGTGAGCATCGAATATCGCCGATATATTTACATTATCAAGGAACCGTAACGTCTAATTTGTCAGACGCTGGATGTTTGAATACTAAGGAAGAGACTGAAGAGGATGATTTCATGGACACGTCGTTTCCTCAACATCATCAAGAATCCGTGAATCACATGCACAAATTTTCTTACAGTACATCGCCAGGGTTTTTACATTCATAAATTAGCGAACGTGGTAGAAAAGTAACACGGAATAAGAAAAACGAGAGAGAAATACATAATTTATCGTATAATTAGAAAATACTCGTATGTGCAATTTTTCCTGAGCTGCTTCTGATCAAAGGGTTTTTTTTTTTTTTTTTTCATTTGCAGTTTCCTCTGCGTCAATGGAATTGTAAAATAGACTGGATACGTGCTGGTAATCTGCACTTATGAGTTATTATAATTAATTAGTTATCGCAAATGTGTATTTATTATTCGTTACGCTGAATCCTTCGATTAAAATGATTTACGCTATTCGGTAACACCTCAGACTTTTTTCTTACGTTCGTCAACCTCTCAAGTATTCATTATATAAATAAACACTAGATTCCATGACTATGCATGACTGGCCTCATCGAAAATTCGAAATATATCATTCGCCCGTATTCGTTCCTGCAAACTTGTCGTTTGCTCTTCGAAAGTCGTTCCATTTTCTTTTTCGTTTGGAAACAGCACACAAATTACACCAACTGCGCAAAACGCAAGCCAGTAAGCTGCCTGAATTATTGAAAAATAAAGCGTTCATTTTATTGGTTCGTGAATAATTCAATTTAATATTATTTTTTACTTTGACCCCAGTCGATAAATTTATCCAAGATATTCCATCACTTCGAATCTTCGATTTACAGACTGCACAATCCCCCGGTTTTTCAGCATTCGATATTGGCAGCAATTTCATTATTCCTTTCAATTTAATTTTTGTGTAATCCATTTCTAAACAATTTTTCCAATTAATGACTGGGAATTTTCATGGTTATTTCGATGATTTTTTTAATCGAAAATATTTACAATGTGACAGGTATTTTGAGATGCAAGGCAATCGCTGGAGACGCTCGAAAGAAGTGTCAGAAGTGTCAATCGTAATATTTTCATGACCCTCGTTGCCCCCGCATTTCTATAGTTATTTTTTTTCTTCGAATTTATTGTAAAAAAACGAATTTTTGTCTTGAAAAGTCGTAAGAAATCCATAAGATGGCGCTTAAACACTGTTCAGTGCCGCTCCCTGTCGAGATTTTTTGGAATTTTCCACAAATCAACAATCTTCCCATGTGTTCACACTTTAGTCACGTTTCGTCACCTCCGTGACTCTTTAACTCTTTTGACAATTGAAACAAACAACAATCAGGACGACAAAATTCAACAAATATTCATTCATTATTTGAATTACTTGTTATTGGTACTAGGACTTTTGTTACTGAGACAAAAATGCCTACAACGTGTTCAACGAATTGTGGCAAAAACGCAATACTCAAGGTACGAGCATGTTTATTATCCAGAATTGGAAAGAAGAAAAACTTCAATTATTTGAAATCGAGATTTAAAAATGTTTAAACAATTTCTGATTCCGCAGCGTCCAAAAACTGGGGATGCTCTGTGCAAGGAATGTTTTTTCTGGGCTTTTGAGACCGAGATTCACAATACAATCGTAAATGGAAAATTATTTACACCTGGTAACAAAGTTGCGATAGGAGCATCAGGCGGAAAAGACTCAACTGTATTGGCATACGTGTTGAAACTTTTGAACGAAAGATACGACTATGGATTGAGCCTTTTTCTTCTTTCGATAGACGAAGGGATCACAGGTGAAACGAATTGGATTTATGTTGCAGTTTATAAAAGCCAAACCCTTTGATTTCCCCTAACTTCAGTGAAAAGCGTTCGTTCGACAAAGCTCCATATTTTACAAAAACCTTATTATTTCCAGGCTACCGTGACGATAGTTTGGACACTGTCAAACAAAACAGAGACGACTATCAAATGCCGCTTAAAATTTTGTCCTACAAAGATCTTTATGGTTGGACGATGGACGCTATTGTTGAGCAAGTAAATATTGTAGAAACAGGAATAAAACGATAATCTCACTCCTTTTAAAAAAAAAAAAATGGATAATTTTGTAATTGTTTTTTTTCCAGATAGGACGTAAAAACAATTGTACTTTCTGTGGAGTTTTTCGTCGTCAAGCTCTCGACCGAGGCGCAGCTTTATTGGACGTTGATTGCATAGCGACCGGACACAACGCTGATGACATCGCTGAAACTGTTTTGATGAATATTCTAAGAGGAGACATTGCGAGGCTGCAAAGATGCACTTCGATAATAACTGTACAGACTTATGGGCCATTTATTTAATTGTATAAAGAGACAGTTGGTCGAATTCTTTAAATAAATTACTTTGTGATTTTCAGTCTGGCCAGGACACGATAATGCGATGCAAACCGTTGAAATACACGTACGAAAAGGAGATAGTGATGTACGCATACTTCAAAAAGCTTGTTTATTTTTCAACGGAGTGTGTTTTCGCGCCAAACGCTTATCGCGGACATGCAAGAACATTTTTAAAAGATCTGGAAAAAGTTCGACCATCGTCGATCATAGACATCATCCATTCTGGTAAGAAAACCAGAAAAAAATTTGGTGCCACACCTTTTTAGCAAGAATGACAATGAATAATGATTGGAAATCTGTCAACAGGTGAACGACTGGAGATAAAAGGAAATGTGAAAATGCCGGAGCGAAGGAATTGCGAGAGGTGTGGCTTTGTATCAAGTCAAGAAATTTGCAAAGCTTGCATCTTGCTGGAAGGCTTGAATCGTGGGATGCCAAAACTTGGCATTGGAAAATCTGGTAAAGCGTTGCAAATAGTAAGTTCCAATGATCGTGCAGCTAAAATGTCGAAGGATAAAGCAATTTTAGATTTACGAGTTTGATTGTAAATATAGATTGAATAATTTAATTGTAAACATATGAATTTACTGTTTTGTACAGTATCGAAACGAAAAAAGCCACTGTAAATAGATTCTGAAGAAAAAATTAAACTTTATGTTTGTAACAGCACTCGTTAATTTTCCCAAACCCTTGATCGTTCTTACATAATTTAGAATTACGAACGATATTTTTTTTGTACAACCGGAAGCAGCGTCGCAATTTATTCCCGCGAAGTCCAAATACGGATAAACTAAAATTTCATTTCTATTAATCAACGAAGTAACATTTCGACTCTTCCGTTAAAACGTGACGTAACAACCTGTCGTTACAAAACGCTGATGTCGGGAAAGTCTCATTAGGCTATGTAGGCAGCATTTTTTTGTGTGATCGGAGCTCGGCACACAGGACACTCCGAACTTATGTCGTCGGCGCAATCTTCGCAAAGGCAAACGTGTCCACACGGTAAGAGAATTATTTCTCTTGGATTAGTACGACAAACGACGCATAATTGTTCCTCCGGAAGATCCTTTTCTCGCACCCTCCGTCTTCGGGATCTTCGAGACTCTTCCAATGCTTGTTGCAATTCGTCAGCTATTCTTTGTTCCTCCCGGTCCTTCAAATAACGTCTTACGACTATCCCACCGATCAGCACTCCGATAGCACCAAAAACAAGGCACAGCCATCTAGATTTTTTTAAACAATTATTTATTTTGCAAGGAAAACATTTTAGATGATTATTTTCAATCTCATTTCTACGAGCTTTGGAAATCATAATTACCTGTAGGTTTTACGTCTTTCGTCCAATTTCCTAAGTAACGAACCAACCGACATTGTTGTGAGGTAAAAAGGTGTTCCATCAGCCGGAGGTTGCAAAATTAAAGAATGAGGGTTCGTTGAATCCGTCGTTAATTCCCCGATTCCTGTGATCACAGTGTCTTCTCGAAGCATTTGTTCGGTTGACTGAAGTCCTCTCTGACGGACCCCTTAAGCGACAATTCAAATACAAAACAATACAGTTTCTCAGAAAAGATATGCAGTGACAAGGAAAACCTTTAGAAAAAAAATTGCATGTGTCTTCTGTCAATAATGATAAAAAACGTCAATACCTGTAAAAAATCCCCACAAATAGTCCTTAATGGATGGGACGCTGGGTGTAAATTCGTCTTTTATAACGTCCATATCAAGGATTTCAGCGGAAACTGGATCATGAACCTCCACTTTGTAGTCTCCTTTTCGCAGTGCGAAAGGCATGCTGTTGTAGATTTCTTGCATCGTATTTTCCTGATCGGACCTGCGATCCAAGCTCTAGTTTCAATCAACAAATTACAACTCCACAAATTATATTTTTTTCTTTAAATACATCTGAATAGACCGATAACAATGAGTTTACGGTCAGTGTATTGTTTCTACAATTTCTCACTAAAAGTTGCTCCGAGGGAAGTCAATATTCGAGTACAATTATGAGAGAGGCTTTGGTTAAAAAAGCCAGAAGGATGTACACAGAAACGTTAACATTTTTTCTAGACGTATAAAATAGAAATATTCGACTACCAAAAGCCTGCGGTTGTTCTTGCAACGACATGTTCCTTGACGCTGAGTTTTTGAATAACCCCTGTCACGGTGTCGTTGTTAATGCTCCGGAAAGGTTTGCCAAGTGGTGTAACAAGACCTCGAATAACAACGTAGGAGAGTTTTCCATCTGCATTGTAATTTAAGCTCGAAAAAAGGTTGGGTCCAATGTCATGGTACTCGGCGCCCTAATTAATAAAAAAAAAATGTCTGGATCAATTCGTTTTTTAAATCATCATTTCTGTACAAAATACTGCCAAGCTACGATTTATATTATTGTAAAATATAAAGTTTCGAACGAAAATTTATTACGTCACAAATTCCTAACACATAACTACTTTTTATTTTCGTTTCCGTACTCGAAATTTGTGTTTTACTTTGAGGTTACAAATTCTAACCTTATTTTGCGTTTAAATTATGGAGTTTAACTTTACGCCTTTTACCTTGATCGATGTGACAGCATTTTTGCAATGATAATATTGCTTCAGGCAAATGCCAAAAATAATGCTGTCGATCCCAAGAGCTATTATCTCTCCGAGGTATTCCATTTTTTTGTATGTTAAGTTACGTTTCGAAATTCGCGGTTATAATTCACGACGACGAAGTTTCTTGTCATCATGTAAGTTTTATTTCGAGACGAAAACCGTTCAACAATACATTTTGAAATAATGTTAATTACCAAACCGAACTGGTAGATTTGTGCTTTTTTTTTTAAATAAGGAACACCGAAATATCTCGATTTTTACGAATTTGTCCAATTTCGTCTTCCCATGAACTATGAACACGAATGACTGCTGATGTTTACCAGTGACGTCACGTCTCTTCGCGAGGTCACCTGATCAATTCAAAAATCAAAATTCGAAGGATAATTCAGACATTCACTAATCAGACAATTCTCATCATCACTCTGGTGAATTATGTAATTAGCAACGAATGAATAAAATATGACAAAGATAGACACAAGTTACGTACGAATAAAAAAATCTCATTAAAAAACTAACAATGAATCAACGATATAACAATATGGATACAAAAACAATGATAATTATATATATTTCTTTATTTAACCCCAGAAGCATACCTTGGGTCCGAAAGACCCGAAAAAAGTACGAAACTTGAATCATTTTCGTCTCAGTAAAAAGGTTTATTGCAGCTCAAATCGTTATTCCGAAAAATATAAGTCCCACGAAGGCTTGCCGGGTCTGTTATTGGGATGGATGAGTCGTTGTGAGTCGCCAGTGAGTGAGAGAGATTGATGCAAATTTCGAAAGACCAAATTCTCCAGATCGTTTGTTTGATCGGAATAGAAAAGTTCGAGCCCATTTTAACCATTTTTCGAAGTGAACTGAAACTTTTTTTTTCCCGATCGGTCAAAAGGTAGCGAAAAATTTGACTCCCGCGGAAATTTAAGGTGGGCCAAGTTGACAAATCCATACGCTGAAGATAAATAAATGGTTGAATAATTTTTTTTATACGACAATAAAAATGAAAGTTCAACGATGGAAGGTAAAAATGAAACACAATCAAATCCTTTTTTTATTCAGTGTTTTTTTTTCTCTTTATTATGTATAAAATGTATAAAAAATAAATTATCGACGATTTGTCACGTGAAGGATCGTACAATGGGGTTTTCGAAGCACGTGACGAATAATTATAACATTAATCGTTATCATGACAACTATATTGCTCTTGATTTCGGTCATAATCGGCGTTGCCGCGGATACGTCCAATTCTCAAAAAATTCACGCGCCTATTCATTCACGCAATTAAAACGTAATATGCATAATGATTTCGCGTCGTTTATATCTACGATGCCTTCCGATCGAGAAATTCAACAAAGCACACAATTTAAGTTAAAAAAAAAACAAAAAAATTGAAAAAAATTGAAAAAACAAAAATAAAAACTCAATCATACGCTCCTTGGGTGACTAGCTGAGATCATTAAGTATTTGTTTTCACAATAATTGCAATTGCACGCGGAGCTCAAGCACTCTTATTTACATTTCCACTCGCAAATCACGAAATAATCATCATCAAAACTCGTAACAACTACTTTTCTCATTCATTCGTTTTCAATGACTTAAAATACAGTCTAGAATACACTATCTTACGTGTGTGTTTATTCGTTAATGATTAATTCTCAAGTCAACATCTATCAAGTAAGCAGTGTCGTTATTTTCGTTGGTTCTCTCGTGTTTTTTTCGCTAATTCTTCTTCCCACGCTTTTCTCTTCTTCTTTAACTATACATAGGTTAATATACATGTATAGATATATTTATAAATCTTCATGGCAGTACCGTTTCGTATATACATTATAATATATCGTATAGTACAATTGGAACCAATTGACGATCTTGGAACGGTGTAAATCAGGGTCAAACTGACTTTGTTTTCTTCTATGTCTCTCGCAAAAGTTTCCAGTCGATTTGACGTCACTTCATCGAAACTTGCTCGTACATTATTTCTTTTTTTCGTCCGCTCAACACAAGGAAACGCAATTTACGTAAAACTCTCGTTATCTTATCAACGAGGCACAAATACCGAAAGCTTTTTTTTCTCTCTCTCTTCTCAATTCTGTTTTACCAGATGGCAAATTTTCTAATTCACGCTAAAATTTGTTGAAAGAGTGAGTCAGCGTAAGAGCCTAAAAAATGTGTAGAACATCATTGGACGAACTTCGGTAAATATTGATGATTAAATTGTCGGTTTAGCAAATTTTTGGTATTTTTCTAAAATATTTTCAAACATTTTTGCCTTTCTCCTTTTGCCATCAATCGAAAAACCGAGAAAACTCGTATTATCGATGAATCAGTCAATGGCGCCAGGTTCATAATGATCTCGTGGGGTTGGAATAAAAAATTGAAGAAGAAAAAAAATAAAAAAGAAGAAACTGCGAACCGAGAGGTAGGTACGTGCAATAATGGGCAGAGTTCCGAGCAATATCTCTTTTCATCCAATATTCCAACGATAATTACACGCTAGACGGAATTAATGATTTTTTTTTTTTTTTTTTCATTTTTTTTTTATCCCTTTCCTTTCTCTCTCGATTCCTCTCCCTCTCGGAACGGTGTTCGCAGAACACAGTCGGTGACACATTTGCATACGATGATATTACAACTCTGTGTGACTCGTAGTATTCTCAACGAGAATGAAACTCTGCTACAGGCAAAACCTCATTTTACGATAATTAAGATGAAAAAATAATACAAATACAATTTTAACGAGTCAATTAAAAAATTTCATCCCTTCTTTTTCTTTCTAATATTCCGCATTTTTGTTTTGAGATTTTATATTCACCGAATGGATTAACGTAAATTCACTCGGGAGTAAGAATCTTAACGTCCAATTCGAAAATTCGATTTTGCCCATTGTTTTTTCTTTCCTGTCCATATTTTTTCCTCGAACAATGACTGGCCCTGCAGATTTCGAATCCGCGGAAGACTATTGTAATTGCATTCGTTGTTAAGTATATATAATTTATGTACACTTGATTAATTGGCATTTTTTTTTCTTTCGTATCTGGAAAATTGTGGAGATTCAGCCTCCAAATTGTATTTTTGGATGGAGAATTCGATGGTTTTATCTTCTTTGTCCTCGATTCGCAATATATATGTGTATACGTATGAATACATATATATATTTTTTTTCTCGAATGGATCGACTCGTCCATAGACCCGATGCGTTTTAATTTCTCCTTTTTTTTCTTTTCACTCGCTGCTGCTGTTCTCTTTTTTACCGTTTTTTCTTTGCTCTACTTTCTGAAATCGTGAAAATTTCATAGTGATATTTCGCGATCTTAATTTTCATCGATCCACTGTTTTCTTTTTTTTTTTTTTTTCTCTTTTCACGTCTTTTTTTAATTCTACGCTGGTGCTGGCTGATGTGCGGTACTCTGCAACGGAACCGATATTACAAATATATCGATTTTTTCACCCGATGTCTTGTCCACGAGATCACCGTAATTCACCGAATCGTAAGGTGGCGGAGCGAACAAATGATAAGGCGGGGGTGGCGTTTCCGTACTAACGTTGCCTACGTTCGTCTGATCGTTTGTCATATTTCCACGATTTACGTATGACGAATTCAATTGCCGTGCTCCACGACGACAACACCACTCCGAACAACTCACTATCAAGAAAAATGCCACCAAGCCACCGAACGATCCAATGTACCACACGATCGACCATGGATCCAAAGGACTTTGATTGTCTGAGTCATCTGTAACTAAAAGTCAAATTTATTTTATGAAAATTTCGGTCAATTGTTATTTTTTGACAATTTTTTAAAAATAAATTCTTCATAATTGTTTATAATGATAATTCATAATTGGAAAAATTCTTGCTACTACAAGAGTTTATAATTTATCTAAAATGATTGTTATTTAGCACATGATTTTCTTCCATTTGAGGGCCTTGCATGCTCGAAAGACACAAAAATTTAAATTTTCATATTTTTATGTTTGTTTTTTCGAAGCGTGTAAAGATTTCTTTTGGAAAAATGTGGAAACAATTAATGAGGATGCAATAAAAATAAATCTATTCCATTACTGAATGAAATTTGAATTTTTAAATTGACAAATTTTATTCATTTAATGATTTCGTTGAAACGCAATCAGTGAACAGTTTTGTAGTCAAAAAGTGGAAGAGTTCAATTTCATACTGAAAATATGAACGCATAAATAATGTGGGAATGTGTAAATGAATATTTTTTTTCCCACGATAGATAATTTTTTATCTAAATTATGATATTTTATGATTATTATTATCATAAATTAGTAATTTTAGTTAAAAATAATATTGCAAATAATGATAAAACTATAAGCCGAGAATGTGCACGCGCATCGTCGAGCAATTTTCTTTGTGAAAGATCCACGACCTCGGTCACGCGGAACTCAAAGAGGGAGAGAGAACGAGGGAAAAAGGAGAAGTACGAAGTTTTGCAGATGATAAAGAAGCTCGCTCGAATAATTTTTTTTCCTCTCTTCTCCTTTTATTTTTTATTTTTCGCTTCGTCCCGAAGGAACGAGTTTTGCGAGGCAGTAGGTTGTGTCAAGTGTTTACGTGTGCGTGAGTATGTGTCCCTCGATTCCCTCGTCATCAGAACTCGATGCTCGCTTATTTCTTGTCCACCTGATTCTCCACTTTTTTTTTGCCGCGTACCCGTTTATTCGCACACTTGACTCTCTTTTCGAAACAATGAAAAATACGAGTACGACTCGTTTTTTTGAATATCAGCAAATATACTGACGAACGAAAGATATGAAAATTCATAACTCGAATTTCATTCTGTTTGAAGAGGCCAATGAATTGTGGAAAAAGAACATAGTTTTTTTGTTTAATAAATTTTAGTTTTTGAAGTTTAAATACAATAAAATCATGAGCTTTGACATTTTTTCGAACATTTCTTTAAAAATACAGTGTTTTTTAACTTTTCAACTACACGTACGATGCCAATTGATCGTGCAATAATCAAACGGGTTGAATACTCGCAAACACACTTCGGGAACTCGTCAGATGTTTAAAAATAGTCGAAACGGGTACGTCTGGCAATTATATGCGAAACCAGTTTTCCCTGACGTTCGTGATAATAATACCAACACAATTATCATTGTACGATGTATATATATACACAAGTCTTATGGGAATATTTGAAACGAATATTGTGCTGTGCATTAAGGTGACAAAGAAGTTTTCTTTGTTAATGTTAAGGGGGTTTATGGGTCGATAGAAAATGTGTTTATTTTTTATCTTTGGAAATGATGCGAGTTTCGTTTTCAGAATTTTGTTTTTAAATTCCTAACCAAGCGTCGTGACCAAATAAAAAAAGAGTATAATTATTATTAGTGATTTGAAAGGCTCAGCGAACACACCTTCTTTGCCAATTTTGGTCCCACGTTTGTCATCCCTGTCGGGTAGTTCGGACTCGAACTCTACCGCGACGATCGTTCGCTCTCCAATCTGAACTTCCGGTTCATCGGCCGGCTCGTCATCTTCGTTGTTCCCGTTCTCCTCATCGGCGATATCTCGTATCGTCACCTCGTTGCTCTCAACCGAAGATCCGGAACGTTTTGAATCAGCGACATCGTAAATCGACAGACCGTGAACAAAACCTTAATAACAAAAGAATGACATTTTGTTTTTTAATTGATGATTTTTATGTAAATCACAAGAATTTACCATAATTACTTGAGAAACATTAAAAAAAAAAGAAAATACTCTACACTTTTTGAGTATTTTTCTCTATTTTTGAAATAAAATCGACGGTTCGTTCGGAATATTTTCCCTACTTTTTTTTGGAGCATCTTTCGGAAAAAATAAATCAGTTTTCGTAGTATTTTTGTCCAGTTTTATGTCAATATTAGGAAAAAGAAAAAAACAATGGAATATTCTTTCATTTCTTTCTTATCCAACAATCGAATTTGAGGATAAATCATTCGGTACGTATTATTTTTCGATTGGGAGAAAGTTGACATAATGGAACAGCCAATCGTAAAGAAGACGCGAAAACGAGAAAACGGTGCCTTTCCAATCACTCCGCGAACGTCGATTGGATCGATTGAGAAAGATCTATTTTAGTTCGACAAACACGTGTAGAGCATGTACCGTACATTCTTAAATGCATGTATATTGCACCGCGAGCATTTCTCTGCTTAATTCATATACCCACGTTATATATACATATATATATAAAGACATTGTATATACATAGAGACACGTGAATATATTGGTGATTTATACGTTGAAATAAAACCGGATTGGTTCGTAAGAGTCCGATTGGTTCCCAAGCAACATTTTCTTATCACTAGATAATGTATCTGAGGTTGAAAAACTTTCGAAATAAAAGGTAGAATGGAAACTCGTTAAGTTGTTTCGGGATCAAAATTTTGAAACGTCAAAACATCGAGTCAAAATGTAAGAATAAGAATAAAAATAAAAAATACAGTTTAAAAAGTATATAAAGTATCAAGAAATCTGTTGGACACCTTGAACATAAAATAAATGTCAAACCATTTGAAATAATATACAGGAAATGCTATTTACGCCGATGGTGACGTATTTTAACTCGGAATAAAATGAAACGACGTTTGATTAACGGCCATAAAAGTCAATACTTGTAAGTCGATGATTCTTCGAGAAGTTATATGACGAAACTACAGCTCGACATATAATTCAAGAGATTCGTGTTGTTTTTTTTTTCTCTCTGTGTTGCTTAATTTTCTCATTAGAGCTTGATGCATTTTTTTTATTCCTTTTTTTCTCTTTATTCTCAGCGTTTTTTTGTTCTACTAAAATTGTGTCTATCGATCGGGCATCCACGATAATTTTGCGATCGTGGCGAAAGTCACGTAGCTCACCACCGAGTAGTTATGGATACAGATGAGGACTTTTTTCCTACCTCGGTCAACCTAATTGTACCGTAACTACTTTTCTCTCTCTCTCTCTCTTTTTTTTGCTTTCCTAGTAAAACGTTCGAACGGTGCAGAACTTGCTGACGACATTGGCACGTTCTTTATTTAATTATATACTTAATAATTTTATTGGTTCAATGGTGCAACGAATGAATGAATTTTATTTTCATCTCTTTTTTCTTTCCTAAAACTTTCGAAAGACCACATGAGACTCGGTCTTTTTTTTTTTTTCAATCGCTTTTTTCTGTTTCTGGCAAAAAAATAGAACGAGCAATTACAGCTTCTGCTGGAGTCTGCAGAATCCAAATTCTATTGGAATTTCTTGCTCATTTTTTATATACGCTCTTCTTTATATCACCATCGTTTTTTATATCTTGCTGGAAATTTGTCAGAAATTCCGCGCTGTATTGATACAAAGTTGGATTGAACGCTTGGCGCGATGGATACGAAGATCTGATTCTCACCTCGTAACACCTTTCGAAGTTTATTCACGTACCTACAGAGAGCCTACAGAAGAGCAGAGACAACAGGAGACGTGTGTTCAACGATAGTCACGTACGCCTTTGCTCAGACAAGGAGAGGCATAATGATCAAGTTATATACTAGACAGCAAGAGAAAGAGAAGAAGAGAGGGAGGCAGAGATATGTCGTTTGGTCCCTATCCAACTGGTATAACTGCCAGCAGATTCGCGACCAGAATATCTATATATGAGCCACCATAAGCAAAAGGGCGCATCATTCACAATATTTCATAAGCTCTTTCCTTCCAGTAACGCCTTTTTGTTTGTCAGATACTTTTACTTACATATTCTCAAATATGTTAATTTTGCAACAAATATATATGCATATTATATTATAATATGTAAATAATTCGAACATTCCTCAAGTATTACATCCTGTCCTGCCAACGGAACGTCAAATAATAATTGCTGAGACGCAATTTTTTTGATCCATTGAAATTGAAACTTCTTTTTTCGTTTCGTAAACGAATTGAATAATTTTGATAAAAATATTAGAAAATTATTATTATTAGAGCACCATGTTTTTTAATTGAATTCATCATTATTCATTTTGATTATTCTGATTACTTGGGTCAGGCTTCTAAATTAATTATTTTGGCATAAACACTTTGGAAAGATTCGAAAATTGCATAAAAAATTAATTTCAAAGAAGGAGTTATCCGTTCATTGTTTAGGAAAGTAACGGATTAAATTGTGCACGTAATGTGTAAACAGTTTGAACATTCCTCAAGTATTGGATCCTGTCCTTCCAACAGAATGTAAAATAATAATTGCTAAGACGCAATTTTTTTGAACCATTGAAATTGAAACTTCTCTTTTCGCTTTTTAATCAAATTGAATGATTTTGATAAAAATATTAGAAAATAATTATTATTAGAGCACCATGTTTTTTAATTGAATTCATAATTATTCATTTTTATTGTTCTAATCACTTGGGTTGGGTTTCTAAATGAATAAATTTGACATATACACTTTAGAAAGATACGAGAATTCGGTAGAAATCAATTTCAAAGAAAAACTTATTCGTTGATTGTTTAGAAAAGTAACGAATGAAATCGTGCATGGTTTCGTGAGGAAAGAATCGATGGTGGAGAAAGAGAGAGAGAGAGGGAGAGAGAGAGAGAGAGAGAGAGAGAGAGAGAGAGAGAGAGAGAGAGAAAGAGTGCAGGGCAGAGGTGTGGCACCTTTGACCTTATGATCGAGGTAACTGTGTTAAATGTAGATATTTTATGTTTGTTTTTATTAACTGAAAGTGGATTACGACAGGCATTGTTTGGTAATTAGCTTAAAATGATTTTATAATTGACTGAAAAGAAAAAAATGTGCCAAAGGATAAAGGAAATGTGGTTTGTAGCAATTCTAAAATCATTTCTATTCAGTCCGAATATTTGTGGCGATTTTTCACTTGTTATGCAGAAGAAAATGAAAATTTTAATCAGACTTCAACAAAATTAGTTGTAAAATGCATGAATGAGTGTTCCATAAAGTTTGGTTTGAATAAGATAATTAAATTGGTTAATTAAATACGAAAACTTTCGAAATTGGAATGTATTTTTTTTCTACACGTTCTATTTATCACCGCACATAGTAATTGTGTGCAGTTTTAATCCAACAAACATGAAATGCACTCACGTTGCAAACATTATTCCGACCCAAATGTACTAATTTCGTGATTACACGTCACGTGTTTGACAACATTGTATTTTCAGACAATTGAGGTGATATTTAAAATTTCGTTTATTCCATAGCCACAAAATATTCGTGACGAGTTACACAATTTTTTGTTATTTTTTATATATATATATATTTTTTTTTGCCACACACGCACTCGCCTCTACGATCTCCCCAAGAAGTATACTATTTTTTTCGTCGTTCTCGTCGAGTCATAAAAGTTAATTAAAAAGAAACTCCTCTCTAAGTTTTTGACCTTCGCCATTGTGGTTGGCCTTAACGTTACTCTGCAGGCGCGATTATGTGATGTTACGAAATGGCATTTTGTTGGACGAACGAAAAAAAAACAAAAAAAAAAAAGGCAAGGAAGAAAAAAACTAATAGAAAAAAAGAAAGATTTCGATCATAAAAAATGTATTTTTTAATCTAAAATATTCTGGAGCGTACAATAAAATGGAATGTATTTCGGGCGATTAAGAACACTCGTTAAACTGAAGAAAAAAAAAACCTGATACGTAGAACGAGAAAAGCAAAGCCGATGCGAAAATTCAAAGTGGCTTAAGAAAAAAAAAAAATACAAAAGAATTCTAGAACGAAGAAGTTCGCGAGCATAAATCGAGGTCTTGTATCTCTCTCATCGAGACACTTGACAAACACGCGAAATAGAGAGACTCATACGTTGTGTTAATAAAAGACACTGGGAGTTTGTCAATTCTGCGAGAGAAGGAAAACAAAGAGTGGAATAAGAATAGGAGCAGGCCATCCCAGAGAAAAACGATGCACGGTGTACAATTTAGTCAGCGAAAAAAGAAGAGCAAACAAAAGAGTGGAAGGAGGCAAAAGAATAACATAGAAAGAGAGAAAGAGAGAGAAAGAGAGAGAGAGAGAGAGAGAGGAACGATACGTGGAGCGTGCAGCAAGCAACCGATATTAGAAAGATAAAATATGTGGGTATATTGTGCTGGCACGTGACGAATTTTAAAGAGTCAAGAATAGAGAAAAATCGAATCTCTTTCGCGTGCTCTTTTTCTCTCTGGGCGTTTGAGAGAGAAATAAAAATCTAAAGAATGAAATCGTGAGTGCATACGTGCATTGGGTTGCATCCTAGAAGAGGTAAAAAATTGAAAAAAAGAGCAGCATCAAATAATAAAAAAATGAAGCAAGTTAGGAGGAGAGATAAAAAAATGTTTTTCCAGGATGAAAAAAACGACGATTGTGAGATGAAGAGAGATGAAAAAAAAAAAAATTAGCAGAGAAGAAAAAGAGAAATATAAACTCCGAGTCTGAAATGAATGAAGAAAATAATATTCGAAACTATGCAAAGTTCGATAACGTAATAAAACATTTATTCCATGATAATTATTGATGAATTTAAAAAAGTAAATACGAAAAATAAAATCGATATACAAATGAATAAATAAGCTAAAAGTCTGGAATAACAAAAAATTCGTAAAGACGAATATCCAACTGGCAAATGTAACACTGGGCACTATGCAGGCTCAGTTTCCCTCGAGTGCATTGTTTCAAGTATGTGCTCGACATACATTGTATATATAGATATATAAATAACATATCTCTATATATGAAAGACCGATGTATTACACGTGTTCAACAATGAAGTATGACGCGACGATGAATATTCGTACAGTAGAAAAAAAAGAGAGAAAAAAAAGAGCAGAATACATAATATTGTTTCAGGCAAAGTGCCAGAATTTTTTCTCTCGGTTGCTACTGCAGATGGCGCTATTTTTTTGCCCCATTCGCTATTGAAGCATCGATTATTTTTCTCATTCATAATTGTACTTTCTTTTACTCTTTGTTTTTTCTTTCCATTTCATTCTTGTGTCTGGTCGGAGCTTAGTCGATTTTTCAAATGAATTTTCCAAATGACATTTTTCATCGTTACACATAAAATGTTGAATGCTCGAAATTTTTCTATGCTCATATTTTTTCCTGGTAGGGTTCGATCGAAATTTCTATTGCAACGTGACAAATAAATGGAAATGGTTTTTTTTTTTAACTAAACGGTGCAATTATTTTTAAGAGACGTTGCAATTTGAAATGAAAAAAATAAAATAAAATAAATACCGTTAAAGAAATACAAGAATGAAGACGTTTCTACGACTTCGTGACCGGAAAGAAGAAAAAGATGTGAAAAAAAAGAGATTTGCTCATCAACAAGATCTCTCGTACGTTCTAAATGATCATTTCCCACGTGGTTTTCTTGCGCATTCTCCTCGTTGAAGAATGCTTACTCGAATATTTTTTTCCATTCCTTTTTCCTTTTTTCTTATTTTCTTACTTTTTCTCCTAAGATTTTTTTGTTTTCTTTTTTTTTTTTTTTTTAGACACTGTTTTCTTTTCGTCCTTGTGAGAGTTTCCACGCTCTAAGGATCACGTGCCATCCAAGTGGTAATCAGCGGAAGAATGGTTGATCGAGTCCCTGAATTCTGGAGATGTGTTCCACGACAATACCCCGAGGACTGATAGAAAAAAAAGCCCAAAAGAAAGAGGAGAAAAAAGTATCAGAAATGGGGAAGAAAAAAAAAACATTCCGAGTCTTGGCCGAATTTCAAGTCACTCGCGATGCGAATTTTACGCTAAAAAATTCGAACGTGCCTGGCAAGTTCACTGCTCCCCCACGTCAAATCCCCTGCGATTATTTTTGTCGATGACGTCTGATGAGAAGGAAAGAAAAAAAGTCTCGAATTTCGATAACGAAATCACGTTTTCGTTCCCTATTTTCTCGGACACGAGTTTCTTTGTTTTGTTTTTCAATGAATCCCGAATATCATCACGTTTTCAAACTTTTTGCGTCGTTGAATATTTCGTTTTTTTTATTTTCAAATATTCATAATACTTCGTATTAAGAAGATCCTTTTGTAGTAAAATACAAAACATTTAAAAAATCGAATCGATTTCAAGATTTCGAGACTCGAAAATTCAAAAGCTCCTCAAATAATAGAAAATAAAAACAACCTGTCGCAAGTAAATTGTTAAGGTATGAAAAAAAACGATGCAAAAATTGATGCTTTTTCCACGAGACTCGAATATCTCGTGGTGGTGTCGTTTAACGGAATTGCAGGCCCGTGTGAATTTCGGTATCCCGAGCCACCTGTTATTTATAGAGTTATCGAGTTACCTGCCATTTCCCTATACTTCACCTTTTTCATCCTTTTTTTAGTAACTAAAATCTGCACGGGGTATAAAATTTCTACGAAAAACAATCCATGCAACGAATAAACTGCGAGTAAAACGTTTTCAAAAAAAAAAAAAAAAAAAAAAAAAATTGACGTTTACTACGAAAAAAAGGAGAAAAATTAAAAGATAATTAATATCAGAAATCAATATAATAAGGAATTTGTCGAATCAAATAGTTCGCGAGAAAAAAAAATGATGAAAATAGGAAAGAGAAAAAATGTTATTAAGAGAATCGAGAAAAGCTTGATTAAGATGGCGAAGGAGAAGATACAGACAGACAAAAAAAAAGAGAAAGAGAGACGGAGAGAAAGAAAGAGAGAGGGAGAGAGAGAGAGAGAGAGAGAGAAATAGATACACGTGTGTGTATATATAAATATATTGGGTCGAGTGGAGTTCGATACAGGTCGAGGTGCACTTGCCGAAGTTACGAGGTCGAAAAGCTGGAGGAAAAGGTGCAAGAAGTGCAGCTGCAGCTGTTGGCGGACGTTGCTGATGCGCTACGGGACTGTAGAAAGATTTTTCCCGTATAGGAGAAAAAGTATAAAAGAGAAAGAGGGAGAGAAAGAGAGAAAGAGAGAAAGAGAGAAAGAGAGAAAGAAGAGATGGAAAGAGAGAAGAGTAGATGAAAAGAGAGAAGAGAAGAACGCTGTGGGAAAAGAGTCTCGAGACACTCGTGAAATACTGACTCTGTGAGAGAGAAACGTGTCATCCTCGACGAGTACCAAGTACCCTGGGCTCTCAAAACTACCCTTAGATATATATGTCCAAGTACATATATCCTCCTCCCCACGTTGCATTCTCTTCTCTTTAACCCCTTTGCTCTGCGTCGTTTTCTCCTCTATTCTCTCATTCTCTCTCTTTATCTTCTCATTCCCACTATTTTTTGGCCTTTCCCTTATCCTTCTTCTTCTCCTTCTTCGTACGACTCTGCGAGACTTTTCGTAGTATATTATTATTACCAAAAGGAAAGGGAAGGAGGCACAGTACGTTAGACCGAAAAGTTGCTTCGAGACAAAAGTGAAGACAAAGGAGATGAGGGACAAGAAGCTCTTTCTCCCCCTTCACTTCTCCTTTTACTCCTCATAGCCCTTCTTCCTCTCGTTGCATTTCCTAAAGAAGGGAAACGAGCACGAGTCTAGTGTAGGTGAAACGAAGAATAACCACGATCCTTGAAACCTCGAGGACGCCTAGTTATCGAAACAATTCTCTTCTGCCCACTCATATATTTTCTTCTTTTCTTTCATTTCTTCCCCTTTCTTTATACGTCCAACTGCAGTCTATCAATCAGCCCCAATAACTGGTCAATGACGTATACAATATTCGATCGAATTATTATGATGTAGAGATTTTATATCATTTCCATGTTACGAAATTCTTTTTCATATTCATTTTCATAGCAGAATAAAAATTTAATATTCAGTGTGCTCGATCTTCCAGCTTAAAAACAAAAAATGCTGAGAAAAAATTGGGACTATTTAAAAGAAAAATTTAACTTTATTATCATCCATTTGGCCTGTCAAAAAATGACAGATGGTGAAAAAAACAAAAATGTTCTTGATTGATTGTTTTTTTTTAATTTTTTTCGTGAAACATCTTAATATTTCCAGCAGCTTCAACGATTTTTTTTCTCTCCCGTGTCAATGACATCGAAGAACGATAATCCGGATCGAATGGATGTGCCAAAAAGATTGTTTGACGAAAATGAACGTTTTTTTCTTGAATCGACCTCAAGATTTTTTCACGCCGTAATTAGGGGTTGAAAAAATCTGAAAATTGTTTGATCTTTCCTTGAAACATGAGAGAACGGGGTAAAAAAAATTCAAACAAATATTCTGAGGAGAACATGCTAAAATAAATGTTCAAAGCTATCAAGCATTTCGTAAAAAATTCACAGTACCCTCAAGAGAGAACTTTTGGATAGGTATGAGGCTGTCTTTTATTTTGGGTGAGTAAACTTTTAGGTACGAGCAGGAAACTTAAATGCCCCGGCTGATCGATTCACTCCGCTTAATTGTCCGTTGGTACAAGTTAACGAGCCCACGAGGCAAAAGTAACACAGAGAGGGAGAGAAGAAAAGAGAGAAAGAGAGAGAGAGAGAAAGAGAGAGAGAGAGAGAGAGAGAGAGAGAGAGAGAGAGAGAGAGAGA